>QEOT01006819.1:28619-46061 GCA_003123785.1 Pterocarya stenoptera
TACTAGATGGATGTCAGATTTGTGACTCATCCAGCTAAAGATGAACTGCATATGAAGACCAATAAAGCAATAAGGCATTTGCTTTTTCTGTGCATCCAAGGAGTAGGTGTGCTATTTCATGGGTTGAAAAGATCATCTGAGATTTTCCTTGCATTTCTAATCAGTTCTGCAGGGTGTCGCACCTCATATTGCTCCCTTCAATGCTTGGCTATTGTTGTCTTAATGGGTTTGTAGGTAGAAAAAAAATAATTTCGATGTTTCTTTAGAACTTAATTCAATCAATCATTGAGACAACTCTTACTATGTTGTAGCTTATAATGGATTGATTTTGTAATTTCATTATAATCAATCCTCTTTTCCATTTTTTGAATCTCACTAGCCAATTAATTAGTTCAAAGGTGTCCAACAGTGCAGTATTCCTTCTTTTTGGCCAGGTTGCTGCTACGACTCTCATGGCTGTTTGTCAGCGGATTGGACCAGATTTGACGGCATTGCATGTTCTGCCTCAACTTAAAGAGCTATTTGATGAGCTTGCTTTCTCACGTGAAATTAGTGAAGGGCCTGCTCCTCTTTTGAGAAGAAGCTCGAAGGTTTATAAACCCAAAATTGATGGGGAGGCTCAAATAGAAAGCCGTATGGACCTAGCGTGAGTGCTGATCACATTTCACACCACCCTATTAAAAACTTTGTTCGCAATGAAATTTCAATTTCAATCAAAATTCCTGTCTCCTATCATCCTATGAGTATGTAGAGAATTTTCTTGCACATTTGCAGGTTGATTCTGTATCCTTCTTTTGCATCTCTGCTTGGTATAGAGAAACTTCGACAGTGTTGTGCAACATGGTTGCTTCTTGAGCAATATCTTCTACGGTCTCATAATTGGAAGGTATGGAAGCTTCATGATTCTGAGGGCAGAGTTTGTTCATGAATATTTGTGTCGTACATGCAATTTTTTTATTCAAAGTTTGTTGTTGATATGAGTTTGTTTGTATGAGGTTTTGTCTCACACAAATTCTTTTACTTCATATTTCTGAACGTGTTATGATTCAGTGGGAATATACAGGAGAGTTTTCTCGAAGTGGCTTGGAAAGTGTAATCCTGAAGAGACCTCTGTTCAGCAAAGGCTTGACATCAGAATACAATCCTGCTAAGCTGTTACTTAATGGGGTTGGATGGTCAATTCCACAATCGCAAGGAGTTAGAGGTGCCAAAAACTTGATTCCTCAGAGATGGATTAATGAAGTACGTAAAAATCCAGTTGAAATTGATGCATCAACATCAAACCTTGTGAAGCTCGAACCATGGTTCTGGTTCCCTAGCCCAGCTTCTTGCTGGGATGGGCCTGATTTTCTTGGGCGTGTAGGGGGTCTAAAAGATGAACTTCCGTGGAAGATCAGAGCATCTGTTATGTACTCAGTCCGTGCACATCATGGGGCATTAAGATCTCTAGCTGTTTGCCAAGATGAATGTATGGTCTTCACTGCAGGAATTGGCCCAGGATTCAAAGGAACTATTAAGAAATGGGACCTGACAAGAATTAATTGTGTGTCTGGCTATTATGGTCATGACGAGGTATGTTTCAAGAAAATTTTGTGCTTTGAAGGAAATGTTTTATATATGCATTTCACAGCTATATATTGTGGTTGTGTCTCTGATTGCTTTACATCTTTTAGGTTGTTAACGACATCTGTGTCTTGTCATCTAGTGGAAGAGTTGCATCAAGTGATGGAACTATACATGTTTGGAATAGCCGAACTGGGAAATTAATATCAGTATTTTCTGAACCCTCGGTGGATTTCACACATCTTGCAAGCCCTTTGTCTCCTGTTTCAAAGATTAATGCTGAACAGGCCAATATGCTTAATTCCAATACACTATCAAGTGGGATATTGACTAGTGCCTTTGATGGGAGCTTGTATACTTGTATGCATCAATTAGAATCTATTGAAATGCTTGTAGCTGGCACTGGAAATGGTTCTCTCAGGTGAATAGATATGTTTAGAAGCAGATTGTGTTTCAACCTTATATAAGGTGAGAAAATGTTCCAAAGCAGTTCAGGCTTTGATCTTTTCTTATACCATACAGGTTCATTGATATTTCCCGAGGTCAAATGCTTCATCTGTGGAGGGGTGATTCTGTTGAATCTGGTTTCCCTTCTCTTATTTCTGCATTATGCTCCTGTGGGTCTGACACCACACAAGCTTGTGGAACTCGTGCTTCGCCATCTTGGATTGCAGCCGGTCTAAGTACTGGTCATTGTAGGTTATTCGACTTGAGGAGTGGAAATGTTATTACCTCATGGCGAGCTCATGACGGATATGTGACAAAGGTATGCTTAATTTGCCAAAAAAAAAAAAACCCCAGGTTGTTTAGAATTCGAGTTTCATTGACATTATTACATCCAATTACTTCTGCAATCTGCCAATGTACTTATCAAAACATTATTGCATCCAGTTGGCTGCACCAGAGGACCATTTGCTCGTTTCAAGCTCTCATGACAGGACTTTACGAATCTGGGACTTAAGAAGGTAATTGCAAAACTTATCTGTTTGATAATGGTTGGTTCTTTAATTTACTTTTTGAAGTTTTTCTTCTGACAATTACTTGTTTTTATTACTACTAAAGGATACGGATTCTTATACTTAATCAAGTACACCATTCATGCATGAATGTTCCTACCAATCTCTTCCATCAGGTGGCCATCAGCTCTAGTATCATATATAGAGCATCCAACCCAAAAGCTTAAGCTATTAGGTGAAGATGCTTCATTAGTGCATAAACTTATTCCAAAGTCGACTCCCACTGAATGCTTTTTAACCCGCTTGGGCATGCACGTAGACATGCTTAGTTGTGCAAAGCAACCCTCCCTCATCTTCAATAGTTGTGTGAGTACAAGCTCTAGTACCCATCTCATTCTCGTTACATAATTTGCATAGATCTTCCAGAGCTTGCACAAGCTCTCTGAGAGGTGAAGATGAAGGGCTGTACTTTTGTTCTTTTATTGCTTATTCAGCATTTTAGATTTAGATATTTTTCTAATACGAGCTGTAAGATTACGCCATGATTTTATAAAAGACTAAACGTAACATCTATTGAAACAAATGGCATTCTTTAGCTCTTTCTCACCAAATCACCTCTCTGATTTTTCCTTGTAGAAATTGGCCACCTCAGGCTACTATTTTCAAAGGTCACACAGATGGGGTGTCCAGCTTCTCTTTGTGGGGCCAAGATGTTATAACGATCTCCAGGAATAGGATTGGTCTTACCTCTTTATCTAAATCTGCTGATGAGGTACGTAAATAGCAGCATATTCTTGGTTAAAATGCTTACATGTCAGGTGTGCAATAGGCTGGTGGGCTCTCTATTGCTAATTTGCTTTGATACGATATTGAAATATGTTGTTTTTTTTTTTTTATCGAATAACAGTTTCTCACAAATATTACTTTAATTACATTTAAAAAAAAAATGTTCTTATATTGCTTTAGAATGTATTTAGGTGTTCTTTTGTATATTCCCTGTGTACATGGGTTGTTCTGCATAGATTTAATCAGTTTTAAATAAAGTTGCATTTTACATGTAAATATAAAGAACACATGTATTGTGCATAAGCTATACATTTTAATGGAAAGTGTCTAGGGTTTTAGAGGATCCTAACCTGGTTTTAAAATGCACTCCCTTAGACTGGGTCTAATAGAAACTATTAGGTAACAACTACTTGCCCTCGTTTTATCGAAAGGATGGCATTTTTGTAGTAATATTATCCATCTTAGAATCGGTTCTTCAGGTATAGGTTTTCCATATAGTTGTAATGGATGTTTGTGGTTGTCATGCCGGCAGGATGGGCATCTTCGGATCATGCCTCAGAAACTCTACTTGGCGGATAATGGAACAAAAAACTTATCTGTGTTATCGAGTATAAGTATTCTTCCCTTCTCGCGGCTGTTTCTTGTTGGAACTGAAGATGGTTATCTGAGAATCTGTTGTTAGATACATACATGTCGATGCTTCCAAGAAGAAAGAAAAAAATAGGCTTCATATTTGATACAATAGGCTCTGGAATGGGGATTCAAGTTGCAATTTACAGCATGCTAGGTGTATATACTCTCTCTCTCTCCTCTTACAGTTTTACCCCCAGGTGAGTCATTTACAGTAGGAAGAAGTTTTTAGGGTAGGGGAGGGGAGTGGGAGTGGCTGCAAAAGATCTTAATCTCATGAGATTGTGTGGGTTTTGTGCTGAAATAAATCTGTGTGATTTATGAAAATGATTCTTTGTTCGATTCAAGTAAAATGTAAGATTTTTGTTTAGTCATCTCTCAGGCCTCTTCCGATTTAATTCAAACGAATTCTTTCATTTGTGGGGTTTTTAGCTCTTCACATGCAAGCCAACTGAAGAAGTTGAATATTTATTAGTTAGGAATAATACTCTGCGATATGATTTATTTAGAAATGGGATTCCTTATTAATTTTTTCGTCCATCAACAATAACCGAAAATATTTGGCTTCCACTGGTGGCTCTCTATTCTTGTATGTTTATAGTATTTTTTAATATTAAGAATTTTTTGTTTATTATAAAAAAGAAAAATGCTGGTTGCAACCGCCTGGTGCAACCGGTGTGCCAAGTCAGATGTGTTTTTTGCTTTTTTTTTTTTTATTCTTGCATGAAATACACCGTTTTATTTTCTCCTCCCCCTCTCTCTTCATTTCGTTCGAAATTTCATGGATTGCCTCCCTCTGTCTCCATCTCCTGGCATCAATCCCTCTTTGATTTCACTCTCTCTCCTTTCTCCTCCAACCGACCTCTCCCCCTCCCTCTCCATATGCACTGAACCAACATCACATAATGAGAAGAATGAATGAATAAGAAAAAAAAAAAAAACAGCTCTTCATCAAAATGATTTGAAAAATAAAAAATCATATTAAGACCATAATTAAAAGCAAGAAAAATAAAGAAAAAAAAAACAGATTTCACACTCAACCATCTGGGTATGGAGCTAAAATAACATTAAAACAAAAAAATAAAAACGAAACTTAAAATTTTGCTTTACAAATAAATCCAAAATCATGACAAAGATGTCAAATGGAGATGTCAATGGCAGTTCCATCAAAAGGGAAATCCAGAAATAAACCCATCTTCGTCATGTGACCGAGCATATGGATCTATTCAAAAATCCAAAAATTAATAAAAGGAAAATCCAAAAAAAAAAAAAAACTTTCCCAACAAATTACCAGATGGATCTATTAAAAAAACTTAAAACTAGTCCAAAAAAGAATATGCACGAGATGGAGATGGAGATGGAGAGGAAGGGATTACACATTAATCGGAAGGTGGGAAAAAAAAAAAAAAAGAACAGTACACCAAACCCAGGAAGCTGGTAGAATGGAAGAAGAAAGAGAAAGAGTGGTCTTTTTCTTTCTTTCTTTTTCCTTTTTTGCCTTTTGTTTTCCTTTTTTTTTTTTCTTTCAATCCACGTAAGCTCCTACTACATCTGGTTGCCCCCGATTGCACCTCCCAGTTGTCTCTAGCAAAACTATATAAAAAAAAATATTATTTTCTATTTCTTTTCAAGTTCAGTTTTTTAAGAAATTAAAGTTGACACATGGCAACTTATGATTGGGCCTCGGTTTTTGGTCAACATTGATAAACAAGAAAATTAAAGAGTCTTAATTCTATTTCTTGTTGAAAAATAATATTTGTAGTCTTCAAGTGTACAAATTTTCTGCACTATTTTTAAAAAAAGTAGGTAAATTTAAGACTCACATGAAAAAATTATTTTTTAATGGTGAATTCTATTTTTTTTTTCAAAAGAGTGTGCGGAGTTGCACAACTTTAGAACTGTTACTCTTTATTATTAGAACTTCAAAGAACACAAGCGTGTTATCTAGGGGTGAAAAAAAACAGGTGAACTGGAAAATCGGACTAGACCGAACCGAACCGGTGAGTTCAGTCTGGTATCGATTTCATTTTTTTTCAAAATCAGTTGAAATCGGTCCGGTTTCTAACACTGGACTGAACCAGATTGGACCGATTCATATATATTTTTTAATTTTTTATATTATATAAAATATTTTTTATATGATATTTTATATTATATATAATTTATATATATGATTATATATTAAATAATTTTATATTATATGCGAAATTGTTAATTAATATATTATTAAATTTTAAAATATTATTATTCATGTATAACAATAATCTAATAATATAAAATTAATATAACATTATCATTAAAAATTTTAATTTTATAATATAAAATTTTAATCTTAAATATGAACATGTGATCATAAGATAAATACATTTTATGGCATGATAAATTATAATATCTATTATTTTTTATAAATACATTTCTATACATTTGATCATATACACTCATGTCAAAAGTGTATCTAACCATCATGTTATCACTAGAATATATGTAACCAAGCATATTATCACTAACATATATAATCAAATATACAAATAAGTTAGGTTGGGTTTGGATACACAGTTCAGATGAGATATTTTGAATAGTAGTTGAATAAAATGTTGTTAGAATATATTTTTTAGCATTATTTTTATTTTGGGATTTGAAAAAGTTAAATTGTTTATTATATTTTTGTATGAAAAATTGAAAAAGTTATAATAATTGATATGAGATGAGATGAAATAAGAGAATTGTGTAAGCAAACGGAGCCTTAGACACAAGCATATTATCACGAAGATATTATCACTAACATACATAATCAAATACTATATCAACGGAAAAATCGAAAAGACTGAGCCGACTCGGATCTGAACCGGTAAAATTAGAAGTATTAGTTTAAGGATGTAAGCGGTGCCGTATCCGTTTTTCAAATCTCAAAACCGGTTCGGTTCTAAAATATGTCCAAAACCGCCGAAGGCTCCAAGCCACACCAATCGAAGTGCGGTTCACCATAGCGGGTCGAGAATGACTTGTTCTTCCCTTTCAATCTATTGTGATTTTCTCGACATTAACAGTTTGTCCGCACAATTTCAAAAAAAAAAAAAAAAAGGAATTTGCCTTTCTCTCTTGTGGGCTTATTTGTGTTTTGATTATCTGCATGTTTTGGATTGTGGTGGGTAATTTAGCTTTTAGTTTAGATTTATAATTGCAGAGCTTAAGTAATAAGCGCTATTGAAAAGTTATTTTCTATTTAGGAACCATATGTTTAAAACACTTTTAAACCTGTTACATTTGTTTATAAACAAATTTAAAATGTATTTTTTGAGGTAGAAATGACATAAAAGGTCATTTGATTTTTTAAACACCACGACCATTAACTTGATAGAAATTAAATTTTATAATAAAAAAAAAAAAGGAAAGTAGTCTAATAGAATTTTCAATAAGTACAATGAAAAAAATTTCTTGAACGGTGCATAAATGAAATAGTAATACAATTATGCATAAGAAAAGAGTAAATTTATAATTATGTAAAAGTTATATGAGTTTTTTTGCCCATTGACAGTTTCTTTAAAAATGCAACTACATTCCCCAATATTCAAAAAAGTAAGTTTCAGAAAAATTGATGTTTTTCTTAAAACATAGTTTTTAGTTTTTTTTAGATTAAAAAATATATTAATTTGTATCAACTAAATACCTAATTTTATTATTAAAATGTTTTTAAAACTATTTAAGTACTATTTAACCCAACCATCCTAATGCAATCCCAAACATGCCCTATATCAAGTGGGAAAATAGCTGATGCTTCGTGTGGCTGAGTTGGTAACTCGGTATTATTGGAGGGTGGGTATGTCTAGATACTGAGGTGATATTAGATAATTTATAAATAATAATAATAAAATAATAATAAAATATTAAATAATAATAAATAATAATGAATAAATAATAATAAAATATTAAATAATAAATGAATAATAATGAGTCCCAAACAGTGCAAACACAGCTTGAGGTGCCTGCATCCCCCTTAACTGCTGGACCTTCCAAATCGGGGAAGGGTGGAAAAAAGAATTGAGAAATATATCCGATACTGCGATCGCTAAAGACAATCTTCCTCTCAAGCAAGCATAGGGTTATGTTAGTTAGGTTCCTAATTTTTCTTTATTTCTTTTTTATTATTATTTTATCCCCAAAGCTCAAAATATTTGAGAATTTTGAAAGTTTCTTTTTGAGATTGACTCAATTGAGTTATGAGAAAACTAGAGGTAAATTTGAATATTTTTTTAATAAGTGTTATATTAGAGTTTGTGAGAGTGGATAAGTAAAATTGAAACAAAAAATTAATATAATTTTTTAGAAGTAATTTTGTTTGAGAAATGCTTTAGCCATAAAGAAATTTTATAAAAATAAACTCACAAATTGACTGGTGTGATGTATGTTAGATTGTAAAATAACTTTTGTTGTAAAATAGATCTTAAGTATCACATAAAACCACACCATTTTATATATTTATTTTTATATAATCTTTTTGTAGTGGTAACATTTCTCTTTTTATTTGAAATTTATAAAGTTGTATTGATTTTTGTATTTGAGTAATAATTAGATGAAAAGTTGAAATAGAAACTTTGATTTAAAAATGCTTTGTTTGATTTGAAAAGTAACTTTAGAACTTTGTTAAACCAAATGTGGCCTTATTGGCACATGCACAATATGGATATGACTGAACCTAAATTATATGAGAAAAATAGTAAACTCTTATTGAAAAAAAATAATTAAATATAGAACCCACATGAGAAATTTTAATAGTAGAATTACACTTTTTCAAATGGAGTGTACGGGATTTGCACACTCTAAAACTGTATATAATATTATTCAAATTGAATTTTACTACTTGTTATCTCCACATACTATACTTATTGTTATTATATATATATATATATATTATTTTTTTAATTTTTTGTTTGTTTCATTATTCTTAAACTAATTGAGTTCTTTTATTTATCATCCATACACCACACATTTAGTAAGGAAAAAAATAAAAAATTATATATAATATGTGGTGTGAGATGTGAGGATAATGAATATATTTTTTCTACTCTAATTATATATCCAATGTTGATGTCGTGTTTCACACACCCTTGGGTCAGGCTCCAACAACTCAGGTCTTCAAAACAGGCCCTGCAAAGGGAAGAACGTATGCAGTTTGAAGAGGGCGGCCTAGGGGTCGGGGAAGCCTTTGATGCCAAAGTCAGTAATTGTTTTTTAGAGTGTAATAAATAACTAAGAAAGTTTTAAAAGTCAGAGGGAGTATCCTCATACCTGGGATCGACTATTTATACTAGGAGTTTGACAAGTAGATCAAGTCTGTTGCTATGAGATTTGGAGTCCGTTCATCTTGTCAAAATCTTTAAATGTGGTGTGGTCCTGCGACGGTTCCATTAATGTAGCGTAGTTCTCAAGCCTTTTCCTCTTGATCTGCTTTTCCTCTAGTCTGTTCATGTTTTCTCTATCAGTAGATCGACGATCCTCCGCACGTTGCGCCTGCCATGTGGGCGGGTACTCGATGGCTGGATGTTATTTGAGGAGATTCAGACCAATGAGTTCCGACGAGTCCCATCTTCTGTCGCATTGTCCCTCCCATAGGTCGTGTACAGTGGATCCTCTCTGTGGACCAGATTTCTATCCTCTCACCCTAGCCCATGCTTGGTTGGGCCTCCTGGGCCTTGGGTAGGGGGAAATCTCCCACACAGTTACCCCGCTAATTCTCATCGAACGAGTACGTTGGGAATTTTATCACGAATCGCCCTACCATTATCCAGTGGCCAAGCACTGTTTTTAGGTTTTCAGCTATCTGGTAAGCTTCTACGGGTCATCTACTTGTAACAGCATCCCCTCATGATGGGCTCACCTTCTCATCATATCTTTTCAAATTTATTAATGAAGAGATGTCAGGCGACTCTTCGTGTTGCCGCCACTTTGTGACCCACATTTCCGGAAACCGAAGTGGCACGTATCCTGGTTGTGACATATGATGGAAGCCTGCCTGTTATCTTCTTTTATAAAACTTGGAGTGGGCCTCGGCTTGCTCTTACTACTCTACGATTGTCCCCCCATCCTTGTCCTTTAAATTCTCCTTCTTCCCAACCAGTTTCTCTGTTACTTTATACTCCAGCAGTGATGACTTCTGAAAAATCCTTTCAAACCAACATTTCTGCGGACGTTGACCCAGTGTTTTTGGGCAATGGGTGGTGCTCCTCTATCGACAAGTCCACATTGGCCTCCTTAGCTTTCACATATCGAGTGCCAAAATCCGTTGCCTTTGAAGCTCCGGGCCCTAACAATGGTTCTTTTGACTCAGAGGGCCACTCCAGCAAAGTAGCCCTATATCCTTTTATGTTTTTGTGTGGCTTGAAACTGCCCGTTCCTCGCCCCATCCGCAAACTCCTGGACTGCCTTGGATTGGCTCCTTCACAACTGCACCCCAATGCCTAGAGGCTATTGATCTACTACAGCATTATTTGGCGACGGGCCTTGTTGGGATCCTACCTAGAAGATGCTAACCTTACTAGTCGTGAGTTTCTCCTTGCGCATAGGGTGCTTCGCTTAAAAGGGAATGTGTGTAGTTTCAAGGCATCACACACCTTAGTTACCTTGGAACAACGGTATCGTAAGGTAAAAGACTGGTCCCCTAAATTCTTCTTTGTCTAGGGCTGCGGTTGGGGGCCATCGTGAGTTCCCCATACGGACAGATTGAGGGATTGTTTTAGAGGATAAGGCAATGCATCCGATAGCCACCCTTTATGAATCAATTCGCCTTGCGATCGTGCGGGAGTGGGTGCAAGAACACCCCGACAGCGTTCATTCTGAGGTTCTCCTTTCTGAAGTTCAGAAAGAATCTGGGAAGTTCTCTGCCTCGCTTGGGGCACCCTTCTTCTGGTGGCAAATCGCTGGTTACACGGCCACAGGTTGTTTCGTTCCAAAAGCGTTCTTCGAACCTTCTTATTCCGAATAAAGGGAAAAAATCTCATAGGGAAGAGGTTCCTGCCGAGGACAGACCTCTTTTCGGGGCTCAGGACCCCTTGGTGTGGGAAGCGGTTGCTTTGGAAGCTAGTTCTCTGATTACCGAGGTGGCCCCTACACTGGTCACGGCGGGCGGATAGGCAAGTAGCCTCCCCTCGGTACCCTCTCCCGTGATAATTGACGAGGTGCCTGGGGTTGAGTTGAGATGAACAATCTCCTCGAGAGTATGTTTACGTCTTCCCCTTCCCGGGGGGAGCATCATTCTTCTTCTTGGGTTTCTCCCCCCTGCTTATCTCATTCGGCCACCGGGAGTCACTAGAGTGAGGAGGCTGGCGAGGGAGGGGGAGCTTTCTCCGACCATCATGTGGACGCAAAAGGCTGCATAGGAGGTCAGTCCTCCCCCATTGTTGAGATTCTTGGGAGTTTGACGTGTTCTGTTGCGAATTCTTTAGTCTGGGTTGACAGCAGTCCAGGGGTCTCGGTTGTCGATCTGCTTGCTAATGTAGAGCCCCTTCTAGGCAGCGAATCTCTTCTGGATGCTACCATCGGCCCCCTCATGGGGCACTTAAGTGAGGACCCAATCGTTCCTTCCGAGGTTCCCGAGGAGCTTCCAGAATTTGTCGATCTCACAAAGGCCCTTCCTTCCTTGTCTCAGCTGGCCATGGAAAGGAGCCGAAATGATGCTGTTGGGCTAGTAGTCGAGTGCCTATCGTCTTTCTTCCATGAGGTTTGGTTGCCCCTTTCTCGCCTTTCTTTTGTCCCTGTTCTTCCTCCTTTCTTAATTTTTGCTTTTGTGTTATCAGGGCACTTCTCAGATCGCAAACTCTATTGTGGACGGAGGTTGCCGCTCTAGAGAGTTTGGACCGTGCTTGCGGCAACAAGGAAGAGAATGAGTGACTGAAGTCTGAACTCAAGGAGATGAGGCATAACTTCTTGAATGAGCGCAAGAGGCTGAAAAAGTCTGAGCGTCATCTTCGGAAGCACAAGCAGAAGTGGAAGGAAAAAGAGTCCCAGCTGGAGCAGCTTACTCAAAGTCTCCAAACCGACCTTTCTCGAGAATAGGTAGAGAAGAGGCAGTTGCAGGGGAGGTTGACCGGTTAAAGTGGTTGCACACAAGTCTCCAGTGTGCCAACCTTTCCTTACATAAGCAGCTAAGATGGTTCCTGACTCTCCGAGATAAGGCATGGGGGCAAGGGATTAATGAGGCTGCAAATCAATGCGATCATTTCTTCTTCAGAGCCCAGAGTTGCATTCAAGATCTTTTGCCAAATACCTCCAGCGACTTACTCCAAGCGATATCCCCACCAACGATGCATCCTTTAAATACAACCTTGATCTAGGAAGAAATGAGATGCTGACTGCTTTCGTACCCTTGCCGGTGTCAGAAGACCCAGCTGACCTCGTTCCTGTGGCCGGGTTGGGCGATCCCGCTTCTGCTACTGTTAAGGCTAGGGTTATTGGCGCTGAAACATAGGAATTTTATGCACCTTGTTGTACCCTTTCCTCCATTTTTTTAAAAAACATGTATTCTCATTTTGTTGTTCAGCGGCTTGTACATATAGACATACTAGCTAATGCACGCATTTCTGCTTGTCATGCCTTTGTTTTTTTTTCCTTTCTTCCTTGTAGTTGCGTGGTCGACCTGGGGAACATTGGTAAAGGGGTCCGTAGTTCCCCCGCCTACCCCGCTAGCCAGTCACACTGAGCTTGTTTTTCCTATGTGGACGATAGCTCCTGGAACACAGTTATTGCTGCGGTTATCATTCTGGTGGCTGGGTTGGTTGTGCCTTTGCTTTTCTCCCGACCTACCGCACTAGTGCCTTTTGCTTTGCTGGCGGAATGTCCTGCTTGTGGAGATTTCATTTTTCATACACCCAGGGGCCGGTCTGCATTCTTTCGCAAGAGGGACAAGATAACCTTCTAGGCATGCCCTCCCTTTTAGTTTTTCGGAAGGGGAAGCCACTGTCGGGGTTCCCCCTCAATGGATTTGACTCTATTGATTGGCACCAATTATTTTTTGTACCACATAAAATAGTTGCGTTAGTGAAATAGGATTCATACAAGTTTTAAGAGAACAAACCGGACTATTTAACGGCTGCGACTAGCATAGGTCGTCAGGCCAACTTCTAGACTGTCTGCCTTGTAAGTTGTACATTGTTCCCAGGCCGGGTAGCACTTAAATAGGGGCAAGTCCTTTATAGTATGGTTACCCCGCTAGTCTTTTCCGGACGAGCCCAGGGAGAATTCTTCTTATGCTCTGCTAACTTTCTGGCTTGTTCAATCGTGCACTAGGTGACAATTTTTTTTTTTTTTTTTTGCACACGTGGCAATACAGCGCCAGTTACGTTTCCTCATTAAACAGTGTCCCTTCGATTTCTACGTTATGGATCCATTCTTTATTGGCATTAACTCTACTTGTCACCCCAACAAATGTGTACTGCGACGGTTGCGATAATCGAGGGTTCTGGTTCTCTGAAAGGGGAATATGTAAGGACATTTCTTGGTAACTGGTGGAGTTATGACGATTGAGCAGATCAAGTGCCCCCCTTGCCTATATAAGGACCTTTCTCCCATTTAGATTTTTCATCATAATCACTTCTGCCCTTCTTTTCTTTTGAAGTTCTTCCACATTGTTTTCCTACTCACCCTCACTATGATGTACTCTTCTCATCCTAGTGGGCGATAAATCCTTTGGTGGCGATCGGGCAGTCGCCAGTTGCGATGGTGCTTGTGTCAGGGGGTGGAGTCGCCCATGTTTGTTGGCAGAGCTTTGGACCCTTCATTCTCGTTTCTCCCTTTTTGCTTATTGTGCTTCCTCGTTCTCTCTCTTTTGCTGACGGGGCTCCACTTCAAAAGCTTATTTGCAACCGAACTCACTGCCAAGATGTTCGTAGTGGCAAAGTGCTTTTGTTGCAGTGGTGAATGGCTTGATCACAGCAGTGGCCACCTCCCTCTTTAATTTTGCTTCTCTTGATACTAGAATCTCTTCGATTCGATCAAGATCCTTTATCAAGGAT
Organism: Pterocarya stenoptera; assembly: GCA_003123785.1. Lineage (NCBI taxonomy): Eukaryota > Viridiplantae > Streptophyta > Magnoliopsida > Fagales > Juglandaceae > Pterocarya > Pterocarya stenoptera. The sequence continues at coordinate 42,559 of QEOT01006819.1, forward strand.
AGCCTTGAGGTGTCTCGATTTTTGGCATTGTCTATGCCGCCATTCACAACACAGACGACCACAGTTTACTATCTGGTTTCCTTGCGCCTGAGAATGCCTTTCTACTAGAACACTTCTCTTTCTTGGAGGCCGTGCGACCATACAGCGTAGTTTGCCTTTTGTGGTCTGCTAACTTTCTTTGGTGTTATCAAAATGTCGTAATGGTGGCGGTCCTCGATCTATGTTGCGCTCGAAAGGTCGGTTCTGTGGTTATGTAGTAGTCGCTCATGGTCGCTGAGTCGGTTTCAGTAGGGTTTACGGTCTTGGATCCTTCCTAGGACTTTTCTCTCATATGTGTGTGCGTGGAGCGGATGGCATTGCAGGTGGTTCATTGGAATGTACGAGCTTCCCGATGTGAATTATTCTTTGTTGTTCAACGATTTCATGTGGCCTTATGATGTAACGTTTACCTTGTAATCTGGCTCCGTGATGTAATTTGCCTTTTGTAACGCGGTAAAGTTAATAAAATGATTTTGTGTACCCGACTGTGTACTTCTCGTATATTGTTTCCAGCTTTTCTCATAGTGTTGCTTCTGCGTCTCGCTTACTGTATTGCTTCCGTATTTTCCTTTTTGTGTTGTTTCCACGCTTTTCTTGTTGTATTTCTTCTCACATTTTATGCCATTTCCCTCTTTTTTATTGTAACCCTGCATTTAAGTGATATATCCGGTTGTACCTTTTCTGTATTTTCCTTGCTTGCTGACGCTTTGCGCGGTTTCTTTTCTAGGCGCTTTGCTTCTTTTCTGTAGAGCTTTCTTTCTTCGGGTAGTCTTAAGACTCAAACCCGCACTCCATTGGGGAGGGGTTGGGCTACCTCAAGCTAGCCTGACCCTTTTTTATTTCCCAAGGAGGTAGCTTCTTCAGGTTGCCAGTGGAGCAGTCCGCTCCTTCATTGTGATGGCAGTCGGGGTAAGTTCTTCAGGTCGACTTGTGGGCGAAACTTGCTTTTCTTTGTGGGAGGGGTGAGGCCACCCTTGGGTCGGCCTTCCCCTTTTTGGTCTCGCAGGAAGGTAGGTTGTTCGGGTAATTTGTTACTGGACACGCTCCCTCTCATTAACATCACAGGGAAGGGTAATACTTTGAGCCAGGTTGGTGCTAGATTCATTCTTCACTTGCAGTGAAGGTCGGGATAAGTATTTGGGAGGGCCGTGAGCGAGTCCTGCTCTCCTCCGCCAGAGGGATAAAGCCACATTCGGGCCGGCCTTTCCTTATAATGTCCAGTCTCCTTTGTCATGGAGGTCGGGGTAATGTATTCGGTAGGGTCGTGTTCTGGTCCCGCCCTCCTCTTTGGGAAGGCCACCCTCGGGCCGACCTTTCCCTACAGTATCCCAAAGGGATGTAAGTTTTCGGGCAATCTGTTACTGAACCTGCACTTGCCTGTTGACGTCAACAAAGAAAGTAAGTTTTATTTTCGGGCCGCCATTGGCTGACCCACTCTTCCTAGCAAGAGGGATAAAACAACACTCAGGCCTACCTTTCCCTATAGTGACCCATAGAGAGGTAAATTGTTGATGTTCTTGCCACCGTGTGTGTTGTTGGCCACGCTTTGTTTTTAATTATTGGTGCCGTACTTGTAAGGCGAGAGCACATAGCTAATGTTTCGAATTGCCCTGAAAAGTTAAAATTTATATATATACAAGTCCAGTGCAAAGTCATTACAAAATTTAAATGGCCCGGGTTCTCGCTCTGAAAAAGCAGTTGTTCGCCTTTTTCTTCATAGAAACTAGTCAAGGCAGATTGCAGAGAGAAGCCTGTTGTTGTTTTTTCAACTGTGCCCGGACTATTTTGTCCTCTTGGTATAGTCCAAGGCGGGCTCTTCATCTTTCTACTTCAACTCCTGCACGTAGCACTCCATTGCCGACACTTTCTCCCCCCAAACTTCTTTCACCTCTTGGGGAGTTGGGAATTTCATCTTGAGGTGGTAAGTCGACATGACGACCCTTAAGTTGTTGAGGGTGGGTCTTCCTATGATGGCATTGTAGGCCGACAAAGTTTTTACCACCAGGAAGTCGACCATGGCAGGAGTTATGCACGGGCTACTTCCTACCAGGATAGACAAGGTGATGGTCCCCACCGATTGGACGATGCCCCTAGAGAAGCCTTTCAGGGGTATGGGGGCGACCGGTAGTTGGGAGGTTTCAATACCCATTTTGACAAAAGCTTCCTATAACAATATGTCTGTGGAGCTTCTGTTGTCGTTGAGGATTCTACAAATGGTGAAGTTGGTGATAAGCATGGTGACCACCAGGGCATCATCATGGGGGTATAGGACCCTTTCTTCATCAATTTCCGTGAATGAGATCGTAGGAGTTGGGTTACCCCTTCGTTGCTTGGTGGGGTGATGCTTGGCCGAGTACACCTCATGGTATTGGGCCTGCCTGACATGCGCCTTTTGTCTTGAAGAGGAGACGCCCCCACCATCGAACCCTCCTATTATGGTTCTAACCGCCCCAAGAGGGGGTTGCTGCCTTGGTGGCAATCAAGGGGGATCCGGTAGTGCTTCCCTTATCACCAACCTTCAAGGGTTGTTCTCCAGCCGATGCCGGTCATACCGATCCCAGCTCCTTTCCGTCGATCTTCTCTTTAGCTCTTGCGCTCATCTCTTGACCAGGGAGTGATGGCGCATCTGTTGCTTCAAATATTCCTTCCTTCCTCTTGAGGAGCGACAGTCCTTGGTGTTTTGTGAGGTGGACCGATAGTATGTGCAGTATCAACGCATTGCTCCTCAGTTGTTCTCCCCTTGGATGATGAATGTGGGTCGGTTGTATCATGGCCAGGGTCCCTTCGTCAGCACTTCCTCTCTTTGCTTCTCCTGGGAGTCACTTTCCCCTTTCTCACAGGATTTGGCCTGAGCTAGGGCTTTTCCTTTTCTTTTCGCGAGTTCTATTTCCTTTTTTCACTATTTGGTTAATGCTCGAAGGGTGTCTTCCTTGTTAATGAAGTTGTCGGCTTGGTCCATGAATTCCCACAGCATCGCCGGGGTCCATCTGGCCAGTTCTGCCATAAACTGGGAGCGCGGCTAGATACCTTCTAGGAGTGCCGCCAAGGTGATCTTCTCGTCTTAGTCGTCGACGATCATGCGCTCTTTATTGATTCGAGTAAGGTAGGATTTCAAGCTCTCGTCCTCCGTTTGTTTAATAGTGGGGAGGTATGTGGCCGAGCGTCATCTCCTCCGGCTGGACATGAATTGGGTTAGGAACAACCTGGCTAGCTCACCAAAGCTGTCCATCGACTTGGGTGCTAGTGACTCGAACCATGCCCGAGCGGGCCCCTTAGGGTTAGCGGGAACGCCCTACAAGCGATTTTTCCAGGCAAACCATGTAGCGTTATGTGAGCCTTGAAGATTTCCAGGTGCTTGAGGGGTCCCTATTCCCATCGTACATCTCCAGGCCGGGATTCTGAACTTTGGTGGCAAAGGGAATGCCATTACCTCTTCAATATAGGGTAGACCTGTGCTTATGAAC
>QEOT01006819.1:61651-78701 GCA_003123785.1 Pterocarya stenoptera
AAAATTGGGTCATCTACATTTGAATTGGATTCTACATTGGGTAATGGCGTAAAGATGGCCGAAATGGACTGCCCTCCATGACGGGTGACACAAAAGTTTGCCAATGAGTGCTACACCCCTAGTCAGTGTTCTCCCCAACGAAACGATGGCACCCATTTTATAGTTGAAGGAAATGGTGTAATGTCGAGGCCTGAGGGCGGTGTAGGGTCTGTCAGAGTGTCACATAAAGGATCGTTGGTGAGTGACCCACCCTTGGTCAATGTTCTCTTCGACGAAATGATGGCACCCACTTTGGAGGTGGAGGAACTTGATGTATTTCTGAGACTTGGGCGGGTTTCCAGGTTTGTCGCCAACCCAAAATTTCCAATGGTGACCATGGCCCCACAACCCATGACGAAGAGAACCAATTTGTTGGTATCTCTTTAGGCACCTTGTGGGTCAACACATAGGTTTGGACAAGGTATTGACAGCAACAATGGAGCTGTTGAGGTGGTGCGGGATTTGTACGCAGGAGATGGTGTGGAGGAAATGATGGGATTTTCGTTGGTGCCTTAGGAGGAATATTTAGGGCCTGGTGTGCAGTTGGGGGCTGACTCTAGGGAAGATGTTGTCCCCCTGATATCTTGTCTATTGATCAACAATATAGCTGGTTTATCATCAGATTGGGTTTTGCAAAAAGTTAACAAGATACAGCAGTGTGTGTGTGGGGGGGGGGGGATTACGTGTGGAGGATTTGACAACCAACTCATAGCATTACTCACTGCAATTGAGGCAGGTCACTTACTTGGAACAAAATCAAGATCTAAGAAGAGCAGGGAGTTAAAGCGTCTTTCTTGTCAATCAACTACCGCACTAAGGGAGGTAGTCCAAGTTGAGGGAGGACTAGAGGGAGGGTAGAACCAGTTGTATTATGAAGGCTTCCTCCATTCGTGTATGATCATTCCTAGTTTGTGGAGTTACCATTACGTAGAATGGTCCTATTTAGCTTCTAAGGGAGCTTCGGATAGAGTATTAGTTATGTGGAAACAAGGATGGTGGAGAGAGTTTGAGTATGTTGGGGTATTTACAGTGAGAGATTGGGGGAGGTGCGCCTTTGTTCTAATTGGGCTTGGTCTAGATTGGATAGGTTTCTAATTTCTCCCTCTTAGGCATTGTTCGGATCATTTTCCTATCATGGGCTTAATGTTCATGATTTTCTTTTATCTAGTTCTGCTTTCTAGCTAGGTGTTTTCTCTTGTATACATGCAGTGTACTTCGTTACACTTATTGATATTAATAAATTGGTACTTATAAAAAAAATATAATGCAGAGTGTTAGCTATTAGGGTGCATCGAGTGTTATTGTTAGCAAAGGTTTTTGTGATTCATATCTAGGGGCCGGTAACCTCCGTCGTCGATCACGACCCCTACGTAGGCATTCCTTCGTCGGTGACAACAACTCCTAAGCAGAAATGCACGCAAGCTTCTACGGAACACTTGGAGGAGGTTTCTGACTTGTCCCCAGTCATAATGGCGGAGAAGGCGACATGTTGGGTATCTGAGAAGTTCACAACAGGAGCAGAGTCTATGGAAGGCTTGGAGCACGGTGGGAAGACACAGATAACAACGGTGGGACCCTTGGCTCTAGTTCTGTCCCATGATCATGGTGTAATGCTGATGTCTAAAGGGTCCATCGAAGTTGCACACACAAGGTCGCCAGAGGTGAAGGGACTTGCTACCAACCTAGAATCTCCAATGGAGAGTACCATTGGTGTTGTTGAGGAGGCACAAGATTTGTACAAGGGTTTATCGTTGGTACCGTTTGGAACTACGTCGAGCGCTACATCTGGGGAAGACGTTGTCCCCTTGGTATCTGTTCCTCCATTAAACAATATAGATATGAATCATCTTTGGATTGGGTTTTGCAAAAGGTTAATGAGATTCAACATATTGTGGGAATCTCACATGGAGGATGTGAAGACCAGTTTAAAGCTCTAATCATTGCGATTGAGGCAAGCCACTCGCGTTATACCAAATCAAGATTTAAGAAAAGCAAGGAGTTGAAGCGTCTTTTTTGTGCAATCAATTAATGCTAAGGGTGATAGCTCAAGTTGAGGGCATAGAGGTTGATGTATGTTGGGTAGTCTTTCGCATAGAGGGTATTTTGGGAGGTGTGATTTATGTTGGGCTACGGGAAACATGGGGTTGGGGTTGGAGAGGTGTGATTTATTCTATCTCGGGCTTGATGTATGTTGGGTAGTTTTTCGCGGGCTTTGGGGGCAATAGGAGCTCTCTAGTATGGGTTAGGGATTTTCTTGTATACATCCAGTGTATTTGGTTACTCATATTGATATATATATAGATAATATTTTTAATTATAAAAAAAAAAAAGGTTTTTCTGATTCAACATTTTTGTTACGAGGCATCCCAGAGACCGTGTAAACACAACCTGTCTTTTACTCAATTAAACCCCAGATCCATGTAAGCCGTCCCATCACCCAGATTAGATAAAGTGATATGCTTTTTATCAATGGGGTGTGGCGATAGAAATTGTTTGCACCCAAGGGTTTGAACCTTTGACCTGAAAGGAGCACACCACCAAGACCAAAGCCCTTACCACATAAGCCAACCCCTAGGCGTTTTGATTTCAACATTCATGGAGATACTTTATATTTACTATATAAGTTATTTTATTTTATTTTATTTATATATCAGTAAATATTTACTATATAAGTAGAATGGATTTTGTTTCTATTGTTGAATCTTAAGCTTGAAATTCCTGAATTTTTGCAGACCTTGACAGGATACTGATAGAAGCGCAATACCGTTGGCTTCGGCCAAGTGAAATTTGTGAAATACTTCGCAATCATCACAGGTTTCAATTACAGCCAGATCCACCTGTCCGGCCTCCAGGTTGTCACTTGCATGCTTCTTTGTGTCTTATTTCAATCTTGCATATAGGTGTATAAAATTACCGCAATACATCTTTTTAAGCTTGTGCGAGGATGTTTCTTCTTTTATATAAGTAATCCAATATGTTTTATTAAAAAAAATATAAAAAGTATGGTCCAAGTACATATGAAGTATAGAAGACGAGTACCTAACTAGAAATAGATAAACAGACAAGAAAATCATGAAAACTTAGTCCATTAAAATCTATAGAAGCTGCTGAAGAAAGAGAGCATTAAAAAAGAAAGTTTTAAGTTCCTCCAACATTCACCCTTACTCATAAAAAACCAATTGCTCGCTATCCTCAAAATTTGCATCATACTTTTCCCTCCAAATACACCACACTAAGAAAATTGCTGATTTATTTTGATTTAATTACGTATCTGAATTGTATGACTTAGTCTGTGGATTTTTATATTAAATGAGTTTTATTACTGCTTAAGAACCAGCTACTTTGTGCCTGTCGTGTTGCACGTGCGCAATCCTAGTATTAGAATTTAGGACATGATGAGATATTGCAATTTCAACCGAGATTATATGGCTTTGTATGAGGGTAGAAAAATTTCATTGGCCATGTATGAATGGATAAACAAGTTTCTTTACTCAATTATGGCTGCCAAACTCCCTTCCCATAGGGCTGGTGATGCCACATCATAACATTACATACCACTAGGTGTTAAGAAATTCCATAAGTTTTATTACCTCAAACCATAACTAAAATCTATCTTAAAAAGCCTCAATGTAGCCATGAAAACAGAAATCCAGTCTAAATACTTGTTCAACACTTATTATAGCCTGGATAGGTCTTGTCTCTATGACTGGTTTTGGTTTGCAGACTCGTTAGCATCGTCATCACTTGGGACATTTTAACACAAAAACAAAATGCGGTGAATACCCAATGAATTTACGCATCATACATTTTAACAATCCCCTACCCATTGGTTAAGAATGCTACATTTTAACAATCCATAGCATCAAGTAATAAGAGATCATAGACATTAATACGTCAAAAACATAACTTTCTTATCATGCTTATGTGGAAGATATTACTTCTAACAAATATTGATATGTATTTATGTATGTATGTATATATTTTTCTAATCAAATATTGCTTGCCACTTCTCTTTGTTCAGAGATTGGGAATTGACATTCCCCGGGTTTTTAAACAGCAACTGAAGGTTTTTCATTTTGCAGCGGGTTCTTTGTTCCTCTTTGATCGAAAAGTTATCCGGTATTTTCGTAAAGATGGTTATAGGTGGAGGAAGAAGAAAGATGGAAAAACTGTCAAAGAAGCTCATGAAAAGTTGAAGGTGTGCTGTTCAATTTATTCTTTGTAAGTTCACTTGTTTTTTTTTTATTTTATTCCCACCCCCCGCGTGGCACCCCCGGGGGGGGGGGGGGATGGGTTTATGGTTGGTTCTAATCAATCTAGTAAAAATTGTTGCCTGGGTAATACCCTCTTGTAAGTGGACCTTCTGTCTCTAGTTTTTTTTAATAGGTAATGATAATTTATTAGTAGTTAAAAGAGGGTAGTACCCCAGTAATATACAATGTTGGGTTATCAATTTATACAACCCGCTGCTTGACACGTAATAATAGGGTTAGGGTTGGGCATAATTGGGTTTGGGTCAATTCGGGTTGACCCGATTTTAACCTGGTTAATATCGGGCTGTCAAGTCAACTTGCGGGTTCACATGTTGACCCAAGTATCCAAAAGGAAAAAAAGTGATATTATGGTCAATTTTTGGGTTGTTTAGGTCATGGGTCACTCTGGTCAACCCATAATTTGATTGACCCACCACAAATTTTAGCTAGAAACTAAACTTTAAATTGAAAAATATAGCACTTATTTTAATATTTTCTTAAAGTTTTATTAAGGGATGCAAACGAATTGAGTCAAGCCAGATTTGAACAAGGGTGCTCAAGCTCAAGTAGCATATTTACTTGTTCGAACTCAGCTCAAACTCAAATATCCTTGTTTAACGGCTCGCTAACCATTAATGTTGTTCGAACTCAGCTCAGGCTCAACTAAAAATAAACGAATGAGTTGAGCTCAAGTAGCACGAGCTCGAACTTGATTTTTTTTTTTGAAAAATCTGATTCTTATCTTTTGATTAAGCACACCATTGAAACATTCGAGATATTTCTTACCCAAAAAGCTCTATGTCAAACTTTAGCCCCTTTGAGTTGGCCATGGGGCAACAGCCTATGACGCCTCACACCATTGCGGTAGGAGGGGGTTTGCCCATTGGCCTATTTTGCCAAGAGGTGGCAGGAGCGCAACGACCTAGCCCAAACTTGCTTAAACAACCTAAAAGGTGGCTGGTGTTTTCGGTATCCCATAGAAAATGCTTCTTTTATGCCTCGGTTATTAGCCACACCTTGTATTCTGCTAAAGACCCAACCGTTGATCCAAAAGCTTTAGGATTGTTTGATATTAATTTGGTTAAACCTTTAACTCTCAGGATCATAACATTTTACCACGCTTCCGAATATGATGTTCATGGCGGCCCACACTGATCCAGTGGTAGCCCTTTCTCTTTTGGCAGCTTCACTCATCTATTAATATTCAATTACTTAACACTATGCCCATTCGTAGTACCAAGTCATTTTAATCCAGCCTATAGGTCGCTCCCTCCATGACTTGAACTCGTGGCGTAGTCCTTGCTTTGATTCCAATTGTCAAGACCTCCCTTCTACGAAACTAACTTCCTATGATATCTGCAACTCAAGAATGAAAATAACCCACACACACTTTCACTTCTGGTTTGTTTGAGGAAACCAACCTCCCAAGATCAAGAAGTGTTTTTATTTTTCGAATGCCAATACTAGAAGCTAACTCCCTTTTTATTAAATTTCTCTTAACTGACTAAAATCAATCAGTTAAGCCCAGTCCAATATAATTGTCCAATGTAATGGGCCAGTTAAAGAAACCCAAAGGAAATCGTACATTACTAACACTTTTGACTATTAAGCCCATTTCCCATTCAACAAGATTATTACATATTCATTCAGTAATTCTACCCCTTCATCATTCTTGGACCTCCTTTCTTAATATTGTAACTTTTCCATGCTACTACTTATGCTCTGTCTCGCCTTCTTGCTCGCTCCTTTGGGGCCGAGGCTACTTTTCAATCCTGCTACAGTGGTAAATGTTTCTAAAAGGCTTGTTCTGTCTAGCTCGAACTTGCTCCCCAACTAGTAGTGTAGTGAAATCCTTGTGAAGGTTCTTAGGCAATGCTTTAAATTCCTTGCTGGTGATCATTCCTGCAAGGTTTTCTCTCTCTCAGCTTTGTGGGTGGCAAAGAGGATAGATGATTGTTTAGAACTCAACTATCATGAAGGATTCTTCAGGGAGCTAAGGATGGGTAATGGAGTTCTCATTATTCAACATCATATTAACGCAAGGGGCAGCTTTCTGCAACTCTTAGAATTTCGAGATGGAAGGAGGAAAAGTTTGTTGGTGATTTAGGAAGGTGCAAATGACATTGGATGGAAAGGTTTTCTGCAGTCCATTTGAAGCGTTACTGGGTCTAAAGCCGCTATTCTGAAGTATGCAAATAGAGGGGAGTTTGTTGATGGAAAGACAGTGGGAAGGCCTTCCTCGGTCAAAGGTGCCTTGTACGCTTCGGTGTTGAGGTCACTGGCGGGTAGTCCAGCCAAGAATAGCTCCGCGATGGAAAGAAAGGGTAAGACACTTGTAGGGGACAAAGGTTGACATTGGGAGAAGTGGAGGGGGTCTTGTGGGCTGTCAAAGCTCAATTGATGGGAGTTATGGAGTATGTGAGTGATCTCATGACTAAAGTGGATAAGGAGCTGGACCTAGTCTGGGGTTTGGGTGGTGGGTTGAAAACGGACCAGGGGGTAGATCCTATAGGTTTGAAGGCCTTAAGTGCGCCGGCAAACAGCGTCTTGACTCTGTCACAGATAGGGTCGGTGGATGCCGGCATCAATGTTCTCGCCGGTGTCACTTAGGGCATTGGTAGCTTGTCGTCTAACTACCCTCAGTCACCAATTGCTAATGGGATTGGTACTTTTTCAGTTGAAGATGAGGGTCCTTCCAAGGTCTTAAGTACTTTGGAAGATGAAAATGGGGTGACAGAAGATAGTGCTTCTCCTACCTGTTCTATGATTCTTGAGGGAGCAGTAGGGTCTGACAAAGTGGCACATAAAGGATTGTTAGGGGGTGGCGCACATACAAGCATCGTCCTCGTCGATGGAGGGGAGGAACCCTTAATGGTGACAACAACAATGGACAGCAACCATTTAGCTGTTAAGGAGGTTTGTGATTTGAATCAGTGTTTTAAATATCATACCGTACCGTACCGACCAGTGGCCAGGTATTCTATATGTTTCGTACAGGCCTGTATTTCCGCATGTACCGGCCAATATTTCGGCCTTTAATTTTTTTTTATTCATTTTTTCAAACTATAAGCTCATTTTTTGATCCACAATTCAGATTAGGCTATTTATAATTTATATATCTATGTATTTATATATAATTTATTCATATATAAACTATTATTTTGAAATATAATTTATATATATAATTTATTCATATATCGACTATCCTGAAACGGTACATGAAACGGTATCGGTACCGAAATATTTCGTTCTAGTCTCTTGACCGGTACGACATCTGGTACGGTATTCAAAATATTGATTTGAATGCAAGATATGGCGGGGAGGAAATTTTGGGTTTGTCGTTGGTGCCTTGTGAGGAGGAATGTCTAGGGTCGGGAGTGCAGTTGGATACTGTGTTTGGAGATCATGTTGTTCCCTTGGTTTATCTCTCTCCAATAAACAATATAGTAGGTTCACCATCGGATTGGGTTTTGCCTAGGGTTAACAAGATTCAGCATATCGTGAGGTTCTATCATGGAGGATGTGAAGACCAATATAAAGCACTACTCACTGCAATAGAGGCGAGCCACTCGCTTGAAACAAAATCAAGTTTTAAGAAAAACAGGGAGTTAAAGCGTCTCTCTTGGGCAATTAACTACGACTATAAAGGTGGTACCTCAAGTTGAGGGAAGATTAAATGGAATATTAGTCTTACGGGAAACTAGGGGTTGGGGTTGGGGAGGTGTGTTTTTATTCCAATTTGGGCTTGGTGTATTGACAATTTATAAAATGAATATACATTGAAAAAATCAAAAACTTGAGTTTAGGGCTATAATCAAGCCGAGCCGAGCCGGTCTTTGGCTTGCCAAGCTCGGCTCGACTCAAAATGACTTGAGCTCGAGATTTTTTTTTACTCTTTATTCAAGCTCGACTTTATAAGATAAAGTCTCAACTCGAGTTCGAGCTCGTTCCACAAACGAGTTCGAGTCGAACCGAGCTCAAGCTCAAATTTTTTTTTTAATAAGATTTAATAATTAATAAATAAAATAAAATAAAATATCTAATATTGAATTTATACAACTAACAAGTAAAACCTTTATTGAATTATAAGATCTTAAAAAATTTATAAATAATTAAAATATCTAACTATGTGATATTTATCCAAAATAACAAAATATTAGCCTACATATATTATTAATACATACACTTAATATGATGCATATATCTATTTCATATATGGCTCCCACATATTACTTACTAGTATATGAAACTATTAAATTTTATCGACTAAATATTTTACAAATTATAAAATATACCTATAAAGTATATTCACTATATAGACATAAGTAATTAGATTATATATTATATATTTAATTATAAAAATGGTATGTTTATATTATTAACTAATACATCTATATATGTATATATACATAGGAGTATGTATATTTTTATCAATATATGAAAGAGTTTTAATCGAGTCAAGCTAACGAGTCGACTCAAGTATAGACGAGCCTTAGCCAAGTTGAGTCGAGTTTTGTTGGGTATGTGTCATTTACAAATTTAGTAGGTATTTGTTTTCACGAACAAGCTTTTTTTTCACGAGTTGAGTTCGATGTCATACGGTGTGCTAACTGCTAATAACTACTAAATAATTCAAACATCTATGTTGTCAATAACGTCCATTAACTTTTTGGTTAATTGGGCATCTTCACTTTCCATCATGCAACTTTCTTATTTGGTAACTTTTGGCTGTTGGCCTTTTTCTCTTTGATGGTATAGAGTGGATAATCTCATTTGTATGTTAATTTAGATTCGTGTTCTATTAAAATCTGGTTGACATTGTTATCGATGCTTCAAAATATGTTAGTAATTTGTATCCACTTTAACAGATTATGGGCATTTGAGATGTTTATCCCTTGAAATTGTTCCTTTAGTAAGTATTACTAGCGATTTGAACAAGCCAGGATAAGTTAATATCACATTAATACTTTATACTAGTTTGTTTTTCAATAAACCCATGAATCGGCTTGATGATTGGATATATGATTTTTGCATGAAATCATGCTTTGTTAATAGGTGGAGCTTTCTCTAGGGAGACCTCGTGGATACTGCTGTTTTAGGCTGGGTTTGGGTAGTCAAGATACCTCAAGTCATCTCAGATAACTTCGTACAGATGAGAAGTGTTTTCCATCCAAATGCACCATTTCTTGTACGGCCAGAAAGACTTCTCTCTCCCTCCCTCTCTCTTCGCACCCTCCTCTCTCTTCGCACCCTTCTCTCTCCCTCCCTCTCTCTACGCACCCTTCTCTCTCTCTCCCTCTCTCTTCGCACCCATTTCGGTTATATTCTTCTCCAAAAAAGTCAGAGGTGATCGACGGAGAGGGAGAGGATAGTTTGCGTGTGTGCAACGGGGAGGGAGATGGAGGTTCGTGGTGGCTGGGTCTGCGAGAGGTGGTCGCCGGTGTGAGGTGGTGGAGGTGCGGTGGCCTAGGTGGCCGCGTACGGCGGCTTGCAGTGGAGAGAAATGGGTTTCATCCATTTTGGTTGGGTTACCGCAAAGGATGTATCGCCACGCGTGGGGGAGATTGGTGGTGGTTGGGGGAGTCGCCGGTGGTGGCGGTGAGAAGGGGTGGCGTACGGTGGCGCCAGGCTGGCTCAAAACGCATTTTGGACTTGGAGAAAATCGGGCCAGAGGAGAGAGAAAGTGAAGAAAAAAAAAATTCACTATAATATTTATCACTATTATATATATAAAAATAAAATTACTATAATATTTATCACTATTATATATAAAATTAAAATCACTATAATATTTATTACTATTATATATAAATTAAAAATAAAATCATTAAAATATATAAAAATAAAATAAAATCACTATAATATTTATCAATATTATAAAATTAATATAATAAAATTACTATAATATTTATCACTAAAAATAAAATCACTATAATATTTATCAATATTATAAAATTAATATAATAAAATTACTATAATATTTATCACTAAAAATAAAATCACTATAATATTTATGGGACCCATATCTTTTTCAACTACCTATCCAAAAGTCAACAACTCAACATACTTCATACATCCAAACAACTCAAATTACTCTCAATGGGACCCACAAACTCACTCCAATCTCTACTCACAACTATTCACAACACTTCTCAAAACTTCTCAACACTTCTCGCTATCCAAACTAGGCCTTAGTCATTTCTGAGATGTCAAATAAATGTGGTTTCTATATTTCTGGTATCTGAAGTCTAATATTTGTAAGGTGCTGTTAATCTATATGATGTTTGTTAATTTTAACATTTTTAATGCTTTCGTAGATCTCTTTACTGTTGATTATAGTTGATTGAACTGGTATTTTATTTAGCTTTAGACTGCTGAATTAATTATTTGTTCACTGGTTCATCTGCAGGCTAACAGTGTGGACGTTCTCCATTGTTACTATGCACATGGAGAGGATAATGAGAGCTTTCAGCGACGGAGTTACTGGATGCTTGATTCGTAAGTGATGCTTATAGTTAAATTTTTAACACCTGAAGAGTTTCAAACTTTATTTTTGGTAGCATGGTATGAGATTACTTCTTTTCTGAATATTGCATAGGATGATGTGTTTGGCTCTAGCAGTGTACGATTCATTGAGCCCTTTGCATCCCAGCACAGGGATGAACTTTTTTTCTTGCTGTAAAAGTTTAATATTAAAATAATTGTAATGACAAATTTGAGTTTTTGTTGGTAAGGATGAGTCTATATTTTGTTGCCTTCTGGCATCAATCTTGATGTGTATTTCCCTTCTCTTCAGGCACTTAGAGCACATTGTTCTTGTACATTACAGAGAAGTGAAAGAGGTAATCCTTTGTGCTCATCTATGGCCATCAATTTTTTAATTCTCTAGAGAGTTTTCTGAACAGAGTTTGATTTAAATTGTTGAACTACAGCTGTGTATCTTAAATGCTTGTGTAAATGAGTTTGTTTTCTTTATTGGAAATTTCGGCTCACACCCAATGGGTTTTAAAATTGACAAGATCACTCTTCACCTCCTTCCATATGGAAAGGAGGTGGTATTTAAGTTAGAGCCAAGTGGCTATTTAGGTTAAATGAATGTTGGTCATGTCAAGACTTGTAGCTATCTATGATCCTATCCATGATCTAAATTGAATGTACATTAGTTGACTTTATTTGAGGTATTTTATTTTACTCCTTTATGTGGCTTAGGTATTGTGTTATGCCCTGTAATGTTATTTAGGGGTACAAGTCAGGCATCTCTCGCTTAATAGCAGATCCAGGATCACAAGCTGGAAGCCCTCAAAGTAGTCCTGTACCATGGTCTGCACAGGCAAATTCACCTGCTCCTACAGTTCAGACGTCCTATGCATCAAGTGCAAACAGAGTCGATAGAAATGGACTAACGTTGTCATCAGAATTTGAGGATGTGGATTCTGGGAGTGATCCACGAGCATCTTCTCTCACTCAACCTCTTTTTGGTTCTTTCTTGCATAACACCTCTTTGCTTGAACATAAAGTTGCAGGTAAAATTATTAATGTGGTTGAAGTCGCTTATAAAAAATGTGGCTGGATTGTTATTACAACATAATGTAAGGATTTGTTTTTTTGAAGTTTTCTTCTGTATGGACTTTTGAACTTAGTAGGAGAATTTTTTAATTGGAGATCTCAATTATAAGATTATGTTATTGTGCTCTGTTATCTGGCGCTTTGAATTATCAATTTATTTTTTGACTGCATATTCATTTTAATAATTGATTTAATCTTTGGGATAATATGTTTTGGGAGTTCTCAAGATGTGACCAGGTGGCTGTGCTTGCCTTCAGGATTTCCGGAATTGTCGAGGAATCCCCCTGCTTTGTGGGTGGCCGGAACTAAATATCATCAAGGTTCTGGATTATCTAACTTGGCTGAAACCAAAAGCTCTAGCAACTCGAATGGCGTGCATGACCAGAAGCTTTTCACTGAACATCCTAGGGGAGCTGACTTTCTAACACATAAGTTAACAGATGCTAGATTGGATACTAATAGCTCTGTCCAGGATGTAACTAAGGGAGATGGATTGATCGCTGAAGGCAAACAGACAAATATGGGAGCTTCTCTCGAGATAGTTCAGGTTTGTTTTGTGCACAGGAAATCCAAGTTTGGGTTTGTGGTCCTTCCCATTTGCTCTTGATTGACTTCATTTTGATACCAAATATCTTAAATAAGAGGTCAAAAACTATGTGCATATAAAATTCTTGATATTGATTTGCAGCACTAGAATTATGTGGGACTTCATTAACCCCTAGGGGTTGGCTCAAGTGGTTAGGGCCTTGGTCTCGGTATTATGCTCCCTCTAGTTCTTAAGGTCGAAACCCTTGGGTGCAAACAATTTTTAGAGGCCATCGGGCTGGGGTCCCTCGAATTACTCAAGGAGCATTTGCGGGAAACTGCTTGCCGTGTGGCTGTGCACTCCTGGGATTAGTCGAGACTTTTTTCTTAGACACCCGTTGCTAATAAAAATAACATTTTGTGACTTAGTGACGGACCTTATTATTTTAATAATTAGACGTAGTGGGGTGGAGTCATGGTTGAATAATCCTGCTGGGGTGAATGAGTTGGTATTTATCTATTGAAGAAGAAAGGAAAATTTCAGAAATTAAAAAATTAAAAAACAAAGTCATACAAACATATATAGAATAAAAAAATTAAAAATATAAAAACTCAAGGTGTATTGGAGGAAAAGGAATTATCGTAAAATTGAGGATTGTGAATGGATGCTGGAGGAGCTCAAAATCTACCCCCATTCAATTCCAGACGTCCTCGTCGGGCTAGTCCGTTGTAGGTGGCATGGCTCAAGTCCCACATTTTTGGTGGGATAGGCTCTGATACTATTTGTAACGCTCTAATGGAAGTCCCAAACTACATAACCTATACTACAAAATGACTAGTCAATGATACAATTGAAGTCCCATTAGAACATTATGAAG
This sequence comes from Pterocarya stenoptera, assembly GCA_003123785.1. Taxonomy (NCBI): domain Eukaryota; kingdom Viridiplantae; phylum Streptophyta; class Magnoliopsida; order Fagales; family Juglandaceae; genus Pterocarya; species Pterocarya stenoptera. The sequence continues at coordinate 74,913 of QEOT01006819.1, forward strand.
AGTTAGAACTTCTCCTTCCAAATCAATGTGAGATTCCATACACTACCTACCTTTATTCTTATCATATGAGGTATCAGAATACATTTGTAACAACCCAATGGAAAGCCCAAGCCACATGGCCTATACTCCAAAATTACTAGTCATGATACAATTGAAACCCTATTGGAACATTATAAAGAGTAAAAACTTCTCCTTCGCAAGCAATGTGGGGTCCCATACACCACCTACCATTATCCTTATCATATGAGGTATCACACCTCCGGACCTCGACATGGTAGGGAGGGCCCCAGCCACAACCTCTTTTTTTCTACTCAAGCCGAACCAGAGCCGAAGATCCGGCTCATTGATTCAAACGCAAATCTCTCTCTCTCTCGTATCCATACCCAGTGTGAGTTCTGCTCTCCCTAAACCCAACAAAGATTATTTGTTTCTTTGAGTTTGACACCCTCCTAACTTGGTCTTACTCTTGTCGTTGTTTTCCTGATTTTGATAAAATTGATTTGAACAAGGGAAGGCACAATCTCTTGAGTGTAAGCCCCCCGCTCTTTGGGGGGGGGGGGGGGGGGGGGATCCTCACCCACTTCATTTTTTATTTATGCTTTACATTATATATTTATAATTTTTATGTTCTTTATATATATAATTTATCTTTTCCTTATTTTATGTCTTTTCTTTTATTGATTTAAATTTTTCTTTTTTACTTGTATACAAAGTTTTATTTATACTTTTATGTTTTATATTTATATTTTGCATTTTTGTATATGTTTGGACTACTTTTGATTCTTTCTTTTTCTTTTTTTGGTTTTTTATGTTATTTTTCACCTCTAGTAGTTTTGTAAATGGCATGCCAAGCGTGATGCTGACAACTTCTTGGTTTTGGACAGAAACCTGATGAGTCAAAACATAGGAATCAATTAGTTTTTTCGTCCTTATAAACACAGTGACCACTTTTAAGAAGACCAAAACTGGGGCTATTTTTATTTTTCCCAAAAGAAAAGGAGAGAAGCAGAGAGAACCACCCGGCAGTGTTGATGCTTAAAGATGAACATGTTTTTTACAAAGTTCTGTGTTTGTATGCATTGAATTGATGCATAAGCATTTGTTGTTTTATGTTATGGAGTTTAATTTTACTATTGTTCTGTCTTTCTAGTGTCTCAATTCAAACCTAATATTGTGTCAGTTAGTTGTCTGTGTTGGATCTTGTTTTATTGACTTTAGATGGATGTTTACCATTATAGTTCCCCAAGTGAGATTTACACCTTGTTGCAGGTGCGACGTGAGCCTGGTTTCATTTCAGATCATCCTCAATTTCAAAGTTGTTCAGATCCACATATAGAAGTCAAGTCTACCTTTCATGCTGAAAAGAAACCCAAAGATGGTGTAAATAACGATGAAGCTGGTGAGCTGAAGAAACTTGACAGCTTTGGGAGATGGATGGATAAAGAAATTGGTGGAGATTGTGATGATTCCTTGATGGCTTCGGACTCTGGGAACTACTGGAATACACTTGATGCTGATAATGATGACAAGGAAGTATCCAGCTTATCACATCATATGCATTTAGATACTGATATGCTGGGCCCTTCCCTTTCCCAAGAACAGCTATTTACTATCCATGATTTTTCACCAGATTGGACTTATTCTGGGGATACAACAGAGGATACTACGAAGGATTCATCAAAGGTGTGCATACTTTGGTTTGGGATGTTATTATTCCTGCATATTCTAAAAGTTACATAGGCATGCTTGCTGCCTTTAGTCAATGCTAGAGAATAGGAAATATAAAATCATGATTTTTTATTCTTCTTTTGTTCAGGTTTTAATCGTTGGTACATTTTTGGTAAGCAAGGAGATATCTAGCAAGATTAAGTGGGGATGTATGTTTGGTGAGATTGAGGTTTCTGCTGAAGTTCTGACTGATACTGTCATCAGATGTCATACACCTCAACATGCTCCTGGGCGTGTTCCATTCTATATCACCCGCAGTGATAGGTTAGCCTGCAGTGAGGTGAGGGAGTTTGAGTATCGTGAAAAGCCATCAGGAATTGGGTTTCATATGGCAGTGAAAAGTGCTTCAGAAGATGAAGTACGTTTTCAGATGCGCCTGGTGAAACTTTTAAATCTAGGCAGGGTGAGGAATAGATTCGATTGCTCAAATCAGGATTGTGATAAATGTAAGCTTAAGAGTACAATATATTCGATGAAAAGTGAAACTGGAAATGATTTGGGAAGGGTTGAAGAGACTTCTATGACCTTCAATAGCAATTACATGATTCCTAGAGATGGATTGATACAATGTCTGTTGAAGGATAGTCTTTGTGAGTGGCTAATTTGGAAAGTACATGAAGGAGGTAAAGGACCACATGTCTTGGACTATGAAGGCCAAGGAGTTATACATTTGGCAGCTGCTCTTGGTTATGAATGGGCCATGGGGCCCATAGTTTCTGTTGGTGTCAGTCCCAATTTCAGAGATGCGCATGGAAGAACTGGGCTTCACTGGGCATCGTATTTTGGGAGGTCAGATTGCTTTCTTAGATTCTCTTCTGAGTATTTAATATACTGTCAACTCCTGATGAATAGAGTTTTGTTTTCAAATGCTGGCATATGGTTTATTTCCTTTCTTCAGCCAGCTATCTATTATATCAAATGAATAATCAATCTAATTATCAATATCAAATTTGAAGTTTAAATTTATCAATGAAGTCATCCATTGTTGTGTAATGTCTCAGATTTTGTTATTAAAGCCTTCAAAAATCAGTACTTAAAGTGGATCTTCAAATGCTGCATATGGTTTATTTCCTTTCTTCATCCAGCTGTCTATTATATTGAGCAAAACAAAATCCAGCTGTCTATTATATCAAATGAATAATTGATCTAATTAATAATATTGAATTTAAAGTTGAAATTTATCAATATTGAATTTGATGTTTTTAAAGCCTCTGAAAATCAGTACTGAAAGTTGGTTGCCGAGCCATTTTATTTTTGGTTTATTGGCTCAATCTCCTTCTGGGTCCAATCTTTCATACATACAATATGTATTCTCGTCACAGAAAAAAAAAAAAAAATGTATTTAAGCGAGGGAAACTCCCTTATATTTTTGCCCTTCCAATATATGAAGCTTGGTTTTGAGGATCTAGGATTGTTTAAGTTTAAGTTNTTGAAAATCAGTACTGAAAGTTGGTTGCCGAGCCATTTTATTTTTGGTTTATTGGCTCAATCTCCTTCTGGGTCCAATCTTTCATACATACAATATGTATTCTCGTCACAGAAAAAAAAAAAAAAAATGTATTTAAGCGAGGGAAACTCCCTTATATTTTTGCCCTTCCAATATATGAAGCTTGGTTTTGAGGATCTAGGATTGTTTAAGTTTAAGTTGAATCTTTTTTACTGTTCTTTTTCTCCTTTCTGTAGAGAGGAAGCAGTCATTGCACTTCTTAGATTGGGTGCTGCACCAGGCGCTGTTGACGACCCAACACCAGAATCTCCTGGAGGAAAAACAGCTGCTGATCTGGCATCTAGCAGAGGACATAAAGGGATTGCTGGATACCTGGCAGAAGCAGATCTAACCAGTCACCTTTCTTCACTGACTGTCAATGAAAACGTAATGGACACTGTTGCTGCAAGTATTGCAGCTGAAAAGGCTATTGAAAATGCTGCACAAGTTGTCCCATTGGATGTGGCACTAAAGGAGAACCTCTCTCTGAGAGAATCTCTTGCTGCTGTTAGGAAGTCAGCTCATGCAGCCGCTCTAATACAAGCTGCATTCCGTGCTCGTTCATTCAATCACAG
>QEOT01006819.1:78711-90055 GCA_003123785.1 Pterocarya stenoptera
AAAGGAGAACCTCTCTCTGAGAGAATCTCTTGCTGCTGTTAGGAAGTCAGCTCATGCAGCCGCTCTAATACAAGCTGCATTCCGTGCTCGTTCATTCAATCACAGACAATCATCTAAGAACTTCAATGATATTTCTGAAGCCACATTTGACCTAGTTGCACTTGGCTCTTTGAACAAGGTCCGGAAATTGGGCCACTTTGAGGAATATTTGCATTCTGCAGCTGTCAAGATCCAGCAAAGATATCGTGGTTGGAAGGGAAGGAAAGAGTTCTTGAAGATACGCACCCGCATTGTGAAAATTCAGGTACTCCTGTATATATGTAGTTTTCTTATGTTTTTTGCATCAAATTACCTTGTTTTCTAACCAGAGTCCTTGAAGGAGATTTATTTTTTTAATTTATTTAGGTGTGTCTATTTTATACTCCCTGTCTTTCTGAGATTGAATAAAATTATTTTACTATTTTATACTGTCTATTTTATAAAATTATTTTGCTGACAAGAGAGAGAGCTTACCAGCTGCTAGGGTTTTGTCACATATCCTGTTTCATTCCTATTTGTGTTCGCTGGTTAGAATGTTTTTGCCTGATCCATGTGATTTGGGCACATTACATATTCGGGTAAAAAACATGTTTACATTTGCACTGTCTCTGTAATTCCTTTTCATAAAAGAAAGAGTGTTCATTGGTTGCAATATGTGCTTTCTATAAACTTTCACAACATCCCCCCCGCCCCCCCCAAAATTTTTTTATTTATTCTGCTAATGCTCTCAGGCTCATGTGAGGGGACATCAGGTTCGAAAGCAGTATAAAAGGGTTGTTTGGTCTGTTAGTATCGTCGAAAAGGCAATACTGCGTTGGAGGCGGAAAGGATCTGGTTTGCGTGGATTTCGAGTGGATAAAGTGATGGGAGATGTGGCATCAGAAACTGAGAAAACTGATGAGTATGAATTCTTGCGAATTGGACGGAAACAAAAATTTGCTGGAGTTGAAAAGGCTCTAGCAAGAGTCAGGTCCATGGTTCGTTATCCAGAAGCACGTGATCAGTATATGAGGCTAGTTACCAAGTTTGGTAATCTAAAGGTATTTTTGCATTCTCTTAATTGCTTCTTCAAGATTAGCTGTCATAAACTGTCTGCTTGCTAGTTATCGTCAATCTCTTAAGGTTCTGGTTGCTGCAACCAGATTCAGATTCAATTTCTTAAAAAGGAAAAAGAAAAAGTTATGATGGTTGCAGCAACAACTACTAGGTGTGACATGTTTTTCTTCTCACAGGAAGGTTCTTGGATATATTTCCTAACATGTATGACATATTTCTTAAGTTAGTTTCTTAATTAATTGATCAGTTTTTAACGTGATCGATTATTTTATAAATTTGTTATGGGTGTTGAATTCTACGTCTTTGTAACTCAACAGATGGTTGATGAAGGGAGCAGTGTAATGCCTCAAGCTGAAACTTCACAAAAGAGCAGAACAGAGGAAGATTTGCCCGCATTCTCAAAGGAGCCTGCTCGTACATCAGATCAGTGATCTACTTCTCTGTGCCAAATAGTGAGTAGAATTAAACTGTCTAAGCAGGTACTGGTCATACTATTTTTTACCTGTAAGTAGTGTCTTAACATATTTTACTCGTACTCTGGTGGAGAAAGAGGAGTGCAAGGTGGAAGGTTGTAAATATCTTTTTTCCCTTTATCTCTCTTTTCCTTTTTTCTCTCCCTTGCAACTGGCGGAAAATTTTTACCTTGAATAGGGTTTAGGAAGCGGAAGACTCTTAATGGGAACATGGTAATAGTTTAAATTGATGCAGTGACAACTAGTGGTTAGTTTTCATTTCTGTATATGTTATGTTAGGTCGAAAATGGTATTGTTGCTGGTTTATACTCCTACTTCGGCCGGTATATATGTAGTTGAACCATTATTATGAGATCAAATTTGATTTAATTCTTTGATAGTGCCATATTTGCTTTGGTGATGAATATTAGCTATGTTTTTTTAGCTTATGACTAACTCTTACTGGCATTCTTGCATATGCCTTCATATCATCAATGTTCTTCATCTTTAGATTTTACTGTAGTCATACTTATTGATGTCATATTTTTTAAGTGGATGTATATTGAAGTGATAAACATTCGATGAAAAGTAGCGTTGGCTGGAGATGACAAAGTCTATGATGAAAAGTAGCATTGCTAAATATAGATTTATATGTAAGGAAAATGCTAGTTAGTCCCCTCAAGTGTACCACTTAAAGTTACTGTTAGTGTATTTTTTTTTTTAAATATTTAAATAAGTTACTACTAGTGCATTTGTGTATTTTTTTAATATTTAAAAAACACAAAAAAAAATAAATAAATAAAACAAAATGTAAAGGAAAAAAAAAATCTATGGCGATAGATTTGTCTATTTTATTTTATTTATTTGACTATTTTTGGTTTTTTAATTTATTATGTGGACGTGGCATGTTTATAAGTGCTATGCCATAATTTGGACGAGAACCATTTTGATACATGATTATTACTCAAAAAATTCTATCTACAATTCTCTTAATCAATAGTCCCTCATCATCCCCTTTAGTGGCATCTAATGATTGTAGGGTTGAGCAAAAACTGATTTCGATTTTGCACTGACTCCATTTTGGCTCCACTCCGATTTCGATAGGTTGGAGTCATTGTCGGAGTTTTTTTAATCAAAAAAGTTGGAGGTGATGATGTACCGACTCTGACTTCAACTTCGATTGTGTGATTCCGATTCTGATATTGTACATATTTTATAAAAAATATATAAGTATATTTTTTATATATTAATCATATATATTTTTTATAACTATAACTTATATAGTTAATTAATTTCAATAATATACTAATATGAGTAAATTATTATATAATAATATGCTTATACTATAATATAAATTGACTAATAATAGTTTAGTATATGTAGACACCATACTATTAACTATTACTACCATGTAACACTAATGAATAATAAAAACTAATGTATAATACTATAAACGTTAATATATAATAACATGTAATATTAATATATAATAACTAAAATATAATAACATGTACTACTAATGTAAAATAATCAATGTATAATAACATGTAATACTAATGTATAAACATTAACATATAATAACATATAATACTAATGTATAATAACATTAACTTGTACAATGATTTATTTTTTCAATTTTGGTTATGTTTTAATAAAATTGAAATTGAAAAAATATTTTAGTAAGAGCCCAAGATTGTTAAATTGAAATTTCAAATGGGCTAAGAAAAAACGCCCAAATCCAATTTCGCTCCGACAAGTCGGATTGGAGCCTATGCGAATTGGAGTTGGAGTCGGAGGTAGGGCACTCTGACTTTAACATTGTCGGTGCTCAGCCGTAAATGATTGGTTGATTAAGTAATGAATGATAAATAGTTTTCTAATAGTATCTCTTGGTAAAATATTTTGGATCAAGGGGAATATTTTATCGCCGTATGATTTGTCCTCTCTCTATGATTCTTGCTGGTGTTAGCAATTTTCTTACTTAGTATTAAGGGGTGTCGATTTAAGGATGGGACTAACGAAGTTGATCCTCTTGGAAGCAAACATATTTGAATTTTCAGTGGAAGGTGGTCGAGGAGTTTGCATTGTTGAGAGAGGCAGGAATGTGGTGAAGGAGCTTATATTGAGTACCCTCACTATGAAATGGATAGTGAAGACATTAGAGGGGTGCTCTCGCTCGGAAGAGGAGTTTATAAGAACCTCTAGTGATAGTGTCTTTATAGCTAGGGGTGTGATCGGCCCGGTCCGAGGAGGTCACGGACCGAAAATTTCGGTCAATTTGGTTCATGAACATTTTTTCTCTTTTTTTTTTTTTTTGACAAAAAAATTAATAAAATTAGTAAAATTAAAATTAAGTGATCTCTTTAATATTTTATATATGGTTAATAAATATTAAATAATTTCATTGTATATATGGTCAATGGTGATCCCTTGGATGAAAATTACATAATTAATTTATATAACTACTATATAAAATAATATAAAATATATAATATTTGAATATATATATACACATTCGGTCGGTTTCTATCCGATCTACGTCCAAAAAAACCACACCCTGAGACTGACGAATAAGACTATTGGTTCGATTTGATCCGATTGGTTTTTTCGGTCCAGACTGATATTCTTACACCCCGATTTATAGCACAACGTAACACTAATGTATACGAGAGGTATTTGACAGTAATAGAATATAGTGGGAGTGGGAGACGAGGTATCCTTATCATCCCTAAAAAAGTGGAAGAGTAGGGATGGAGAAAGATGGCCCTGGACCTTAGGGAGCTATATGACAGAGCCCTAGACAACGCAATGAGGAATAATATTTCAAGTATGCCCAGTAGAGGATGGGGAGAAATAGAAGGAAGAGCTTACAGAGAAGAGAAGATGATAAAGAAAAGCTTCCAATAGTGGTAGGAAGATCGTATAAGGCGATGCTGGAAGGTCTGACAGGGGTGCAACGTTGTAATAGGGGCAGAAATGGAAATATGTAGGGTGAGTTTGTATCTGGTGGAAAAAGTACACAAAACCACCCAAAAATGATATATTTTGAATTGGATGTGGTTCAAAGCTCTAAGGCAAACATGAAATGGCAACTGCTGGCTACGCAAGAGGCATGTCTAGGGACCTCAAATATCTAAAAAAGCAACTGTTGGAAGTGAAAGGGAAAATGAATAGGCTTATAAGGAGAGTGGAGGACGAGATGGGCCATGAAATGGACCTAGGCCAAAAGCAAATGGGACAATTAAAGGGTTCTAACTCTTTTGGACTTAAACTTAGGCTCGGTAGCAAAAAGGAAAACAAATTAGCCGCGTTATTCATGGGCCGAGAAAGGGAAACAAAAAGTCCAATGGTGGGTCAAACCTGGGTTCAAAACTGGGTCATCTTTCGGGAAAGTCCTCGACGCCGATGACTCTTGGGAAGGGGGATGCACAAAACTCGTCGCCAGAGCACGGCGAGCAAGTGGGTGGCACCCCTGCAGACTCTATGTCGATGATAACGCTGGCGGTAAACGTAATGGCCATAAAAAGCACACTCGATGCGAGAAACTCATCGGAGCCGACAATATACTGGACAGGGACATCTTGGTGCCAAAGCTAAGAAGAATAGATGATGGACTGGTTTCTGATGCAAAAATCATCACCCAAACTTCCCAAACCTACGGGAACACTTATGTGTCGACCCAGAATGCGCCTTTTGTGGAAATGGAAGGCGTTTTGAGCCTGTGAGAGGTTCAAACTGAGGGGTAGGGCTTTGTTAAGGGCGTATCACGAGGGAAACATAGTTTACAGATAATATGCTAGTTGTGTTTGAACTGGTTTGGGCGGAGAAAGAGCATTGGCCGATGCTGGGTCCTGTCTCCGACAACTTGGATGCGGTACGAACAAACCCCTTTGTCAATGAAGAGGGTCATGGGGATGAACCAACTCCATTGTCTTCCCTACATCCAAGTTATAACAGTAGTATCCAAGTCTTCGATGGGTAATCTACAAGGTAAAGGAGATTCAAAATTGTGTGGGGATCTTGTGTGAAGGCTTCGATGACCAATTCATAGCTCTCCTTGCAGCTAATGGAGCAAGAGAGATGAGCTCGAACAGTGGAAGATTGAAGGGAAGCGCAATGGGGTTGTTTTATTAAGCCAAAAATTGTTTCAAGGAATGTAAGGGGATTAAATGAGAAAGAAAAATGTCTCAAAGTTAGAAATCAGCTTTGTAAATGGAGAGTAGATATAGTATATTTGCAAGAAATGAAGCTAGAATTTATCCCCCTTCGCATTATTAGGAGCTTGTGGGCTTGCAGACTAGTGGGGTGGCATTACTTGCCATCAAATGGAGCATCAGAAGGTATCTTAGTGATGTGGGACAAAAGAGTGGTGGAAAAAATGGAGGATTGTTTGGGGGACTTTATGATTGCTTGCTCATTTAATAATGTTGTAGTGGATACCAGTGGGTTTTTGTAGGAGTTTATGGACTTAATCAAGATCGCACATGAAGTTTATTATGGGAGGTTGGATTAAGCAGCATATGGGACTTACCTTGGTGTATTGGTGGCGATTTCAGCGTCACTCGATTCTTGTGTGAAAGATTGGGTAGTTCTAGCTTTACCCTAACAATGGTAGCCTTCTCTAACTTCATATTTGAACAAAATTTATTGTGCATCACTCTTGCAGGTGGCTCTTTCACTTGGCAAGCAACTAAGAACACCCATTTTGATCAAGGATCGATAGATTTCTAATATCTCTAGAACCGGAAGCACACTATCAAAAGAGATTCCCCAGGTTGTCTTCTAACCACTTTCCTATCCTCCTTGATTGTGGAGGTCTTCATGGAAGCCTAAGATACTTCAAGTTTGAAAACATGCGGTTGAAGTCAGAAGGATTTCTCGATAGAGTTTGACAATGGTGGTCTTTTTACCAATTTCATGGAAATTCAAGCTATATCCTGGCTTGCAAATTGAAAACCCTGAAGAAAGATTTGAAGATGTGGAATAAACAAGTGTTTGATGATGAGGAGGGAAAAAAAAAATTATCTTTTCGAGGAACTCAAGGGATTGGAGGGCATTGAATAGGAGAGGGAACTATTTAAAGTAGAGAGGGTTCGTAAAATCCAAGTGATTATGGATATTGAAAGGATTTTTTTGTTGGAAGAAATATATTGAAGACAAAAATGGCGAGCATTATGGTTGAAGGAAGGGGATATATGCAATTGATGGGGTGGCTTCCTCCCACCAAACCGAGATCACAAATCACATTGTCAGTTACTATGAGAATGTGTTCTCGAAAAAATTTTCTTGGAGACTAAGATTAGATGGGTTTGCTTTCGACATTCCTGATGCACAGGAAATGGAATAGCTCGAAATGCTATTTGAGGAGTTAAAGGTCGGGAAAGTACTAAAATGCATGGCAGGTGACAAAGCTCAAGGTCTGGATGGTTTCTCTATAGCTTTTTTCCAAACATGTTGCGAGTGCTTAAAGACGACATCATTGGGGTTTTTCATGAATCTCATGAAAATGGAAGGTTTGAAAAAAGCCTAAATGAAACTTTTATAGTGCTCATACCAAAAAAGCCTAGTGTTGTAGAGGTAAAAGATTATCGTCCCATTAGCTTGGTGAGCCGGATGTGCAAAATTCTCTCCAAAGTATTGGCGAATTGATTGAGCAAGGTGTTGGAGAGGCTAATATCGAAGCCTCAAAATTCCTTTGTCAAAGGTAGGCAAATCCTCGTCTCGGTGCTTATTGCCAACGAATTTTGGATAGTAGACTCAAGTCGGGAGAGTTGGGACTTTTGTGCAAGCTGGACCTGTAAAAAAGTCCATGATCATGTCAACTAGAGATTCTTACTCTACATGCTTGAGAGATGTGGCTTGTTTCTCTATATTGGTGAATGGCACGCCAAAAGGCTTCTTTAAAAGTTCACAGGGATTGAGACAAAGTGATCCTCTTTCTTCGCTACTCTTTGTTTTTGTAATGGAAGCTTTTCGTAGGATGATTTCAGGTGTCTTGGAGGGTGGGTTTATATCTGGATTCTTAGTGGGGGAGGTAGTTACTGGCTCACTTAACATATCTCATCTATTATTCATCGATGATACCTTAGTCTTTTGTGGGGCTAGCCATGAACAAATTCGAGCTTTGAGGGCTCTCCAATTATGCTTTAAAGCTGTATCAGGGTTGAAGGTGAAAAATCTTTAGTGTCGGTGGGAGATGTTCCTAATGTGGAGAGTATGGCTTTTATTTTGGGATGCAAGATATCGTAACTGCCCATGAAATATCTTAGCCTCCCATTGGGTGCTAGATTCAAGTCAAAATTTATTTGGGATGTTGTTCTAGAAAAAAAAAATGAAGATGAAATTAGCTAGTTGGAAGAAGATATATTTATCCAAAGGTGGTAGGGTCACCCTAATCAAAAGCAGTCTCTCCAATTTGTCAACTTACTTCCTCTTATTATTTTTGCTCCCTGCCAAGGTGGTTCATTGCATGAAGAAACTCCAACATGACTTCTTATGGGGCAGAATAAAAGACGAGTTTAAATTTCACTTGGTGAAATGGGCCACAATGTGCTCTCCCATTAGGGAAGGAGGATTGGATATTTGGAACTTGATATCTTTCAACAAAGCCATGCTTGGCAGATGGTTATGGAGATATCACTATGAATGCCTGAGGAAGGGGGGGCTTGTGGAGAACCGTCATCGAATTGAAACATGGAGAACCATGGGGAGGATGGTGTTGTAATGTGAAGAGTGAGCCTTATGGAGTGGGGCTGTGGAAGCATATAAGAAAAGGATGAAATGCATATGCAAGAAATATCCGCTTTACTGTGGGTAATGGATCCAAGGTCAAGTTTTGACATAATGTATGGTGTGGCGATAGGGCACTCAAAGAAACTTATCCACAAGTTTATGTTCTAGCATGGATGAAAGAAGCCTCGATTATGGACGAAAGAAGCCTCGATTATGGACCTACTAATCATCTTCAATGAGATTCCCCAATGGAATGTTACATTCCTTAGATAAGCACAAGATTGGAAAATTGTTTTTTTTTTTTTTTTCCTATATCCTTTGACATTGTGTATTCCACCCGTTTGTTGGGGGCATAGAAGACAGGATATTTTGGTGCCCCTCTAAGAAAGGGACATTCATAGTCCTCTCTTTCTACCAAGAAATGTCCACACGCAATACAAATCAATTTCTATGGAAGAGCATTTGGAAGACAAAGGCACCTCTAAAGACATCATTTTTTGTATGGACGACTTTTTTGGGGAAGATCCTCACTCTAGATAACTTGAGGAAACGTCGAATCATAGTCATGGATTGGTGTTGTATGTACAAGAAGAGCGGAGAGTTCGTTGACCATCTACTACTTCATTATGAGATTGCCATGACCTTGTGGAATGAAGTCTTCACTCGGTTCGGACTAACTTGGGTGATGCCGAGAAGGGTAAGCGACCTCCTCGCTTTTTGGATAGGCATTTGGGGAAACTCTCAAATTGCCCATATAGAATATGGTCCCAATATGCCTATGGTAGTGTATTTGGGGGGAAAGAAATGAAAGAAGCTTTGAAGATCAAGAACGAATAATGAATGAGCTTAGAAAGTTATTTTTTAAAAGAAATGATATTTGCAGTCATGAGTGCGCAAATACCGCGTAATCCTTTTAAAAAAAATGAATAAATACGAGATCCACATTAAAAAAAAAAAAATTAATAGTGGACTCCACTCTTTTTCAAAAGGATTGTGTGGCGCTTGTATACTCCACAATTGTATCTAGCATTACTCATTTTTTAATATGTTACTCCATTGGTTGATTGTGATTGATTTTCATGGCATGACTTTTGATGAATTTCTTGTATCACTCTAACTAATACACTTAGGTGTTACTCTTGTATACGTCCCTATACTTGGGCTCTTGTGTACTCTTTTGATCAATAAAACTTTGTTTGCCAATAAAAAAAAAATTAAGTTTTCAAATCATTTAATTGTTGTCACATTAGAAAATGGTGTAAGTAGGGGTGTTCATCCAGATTCCAACCCGGGAATCCAGATATACCCGGACCGGAACCCGGGTTTCAAACCCGGGCCGGAACCCAGATGGATCTGGATTTTTGAAACCCGAAAATCCGGGTTCCGGGTTGTACCTGGATATATATATATTTTTTAAAGTAGAAGCCTTTATTTTATTACATTTTTTTTCTAAGAAGTCAAGTTACTGAAAAGCATAATATTTGAGTTCTAAAAATACTAAATGCATGTAAAATAAAAAAAACAAATCCAATATTCATGTATGCATGCATCACAATGCAATCCACTACATATTACACTCTTGGTATTTATAAATTACATTACCAAACACAAAATTACAAGAAATGAGTTACAAAATCATCAGCTCTTCCCATCAGTGATTTAATCTCACACCAAAGAAGCTCCCCAAAGATGCATTTGCTGACATTTCATCAGGAACTTTTCCAAGCTTGCTAACACAAATTGCTTCATCCTAGCTGAGTTATCTTCTATCTCTTTCTCTGTAAGGTAGATACATGTAAAATAAAATTGTGACAATGCTAAGCATAGATTCCAGTAGAAAATTGTACTAAGATACAGTATCTTTGAAGATCTGTTTAGTGATGGACTTAAAAAATAGATGTTGATCACTGAGTTCCATTTTTAAATCAATAATGGGAAGTTGTAACCTTGTACAGAATTTTCAGACAGGAAAAGTCTACATTTTTTTCTATCAGTACTACTGTATAACAAATCAAACTTTTCAACAATACAGGTATAAGACATTCTGTTTGGCTCTCAAGAAAACAACCCATACCAAGACACACACACACAAAAGAGAGAGTTCCATACCAAGACCTGCAAGGATATTTTAAGTATACAAAGAAACGCTAACTTCCACTATATAACAGCCATGATTCATATCATACATGTTTCTCATTCAGAACAAACTGGAACAAATGGAGTTTTTCCTGCATAGCACATAGTGACGAATTCAAAAGCTAATAAAGAACACCACAAAATGAATTTCAACACAAGGAGATCAATAATAGGAAATTAAGTAGCTATTGGAGTTGGCAACATAAGTCTTCCACAATTTTCCACAACCCCACCCTGAAAGATCCCTCCTGAATAAATCAGAGAGCAAATCCAAACCCACTTAACTAGATGATACTTGACTTTATCACCAACTCTATCCCACAAGGCATTAACCACTTATAGTGCATGCCAATATAAAACCAAAAGGCCAAGCAAATCTCATCAACATTAATGTACATATAGTTTCTCTAACAAAGAAGATGACTACTCCAATTCATAAACTTAAAAAGCTTTAGATATTAACAAGAAAAATAAATGCATGAGGTTGAAACTTGTAACAAATACTTACAATTAAATATGAGAAATGTGATTAGAGGACTAGCTGCTTCACCAAAGGCCCCAATTTGTTTTTCCAAACTCCACCCAGAAATACAACTAATTTAAAAAAAAAACTAGAAAAATCAATGATACAACATCCTAAAAACCATTTCTTCCAAATAATAACAAGTCTTCATTATATATATGTGTGTGTTTTCGGATATAACAGATCTAAACAAATCTAAACAGACCTAAACAAATCTTCCAGATAATAATAACCCACGACTCTATCATTTTGCAGCTAAACAGATCTAAACAGATACTCCTCAAATATTTAAACAGATCTAACCCATAAACATACTCCTCAAACATTCAAACATTCTCATAAAAAAAAGAATTAATCTTTGCATCAGCCTACACACCACACACCATAATTTTTTTTTTATTTTTTT
>QEOT01006819.1:97915-129620 GCA_003123785.1 Pterocarya stenoptera
AAAAAAAAAAAAAAAAAAAAAAAAAAAAAAAAAAAAACCATTCTAAATTTTGACCAAGCAGTCTCTAATTAAGCTATGTACATGTATAAATTCGTAGATAATACTATCTAAAAAATCTATTAGTGCTTACTTTTTTTCACATTATGACAGAAAATAACATCTTATAGTTCTCATTCCAGTTCAAGTTCTTGGACTGCAAGAAGGGAAGACAGAGTGCTAATGGTGAGACCATTTTGCTATTGTGAAATTCAAGCAAAACTACGAATTTCTGAAAAGCTAATAGTTTTTAGAGAAGATTTTACAATTGTCTGAACTATAAAAACAAAATACAATGTGAATTTTTTGAATGGATTGATCTTTAAAGTAACCAAGATAACTACTGTAAGATGATGTTAGAGTTACCTCAATGAAGGAACGAGAGGATACTTCATGAACGTCTAGGCATCAAACAATCCAAATTGCAAGCAATGTAAAAGAAGTACAAGGGAATGTTGATCATATCATGGCTTTTTTTTTTTATCATATTTTGTGCTGTATTTTTTATGTTGCCAAAGAATGACAATGTGTGTCGGCCAATCCTACAACTAATGTATTGAATATGTGATTAATGTATTGGTAACTTTTGGACATGAATTGAATGAATTAGAATGTATTGGTAAGTTTATGAATCCAAATCTTCATCCAGGTTTTGATCAGATTCCTAGATCATTGAATCCAATTAGAATGTTTATGCTGCATGACAAAGTTGCCTGAATACAACACTCATTCTGTTGGGTCGGGTTTACTATTAATTATGCATGTATGTTCTTAGCCACTTGCCTTAAAAGATGAATCATTTTTCTCCCATAATTACTTCTTTCATTCATTTGTTATCCAAAATAGAATTAATAAAACACAAAAATAATAAAGTAGTCTCAAACAATTTCAAATGACTAAGGAAAGGATGGAGTGTTAGATAAGACTAACACTAGGAATCCAAACTATCCATATACACTTTCCAGAATCACATAATGCTAAAAATTTACCACACTTCACAAGTACATAAAAAATGCATTCTTCAAAATTACATATACATGACTCATAGTTTCAATACAGTCAATGTCATCTACTCAAACAACAACTTAAAAGTTGCAAAATCTTCAATCTACTCTTCAAAGCTCACAATCTATTGTGTTGCTCCATGTCACAATAAAAATAAACATGAGTTAAATTAACACGGAGGAAATAAGAGGATAAATTATTTGTCCATTACATGAGAAAAGATAAATAAATCATATACATAGTATAAGATAATTTGCATTAAGAATCCAAATGATGTGATATGTTCACAGTTGTTGGCCCAAGATCCCTACATAAACAAAAACAAAAAATTGAACTTCTTCAATTAAAAATTAATAAACTACAAATAATTGGAAAGCTACTATACTTCATTGAAGGACAATTCTTTTTAGAATGCCCCTCATTCTTGCAAATACTACAGCGTCTTTTCTTTGATGTTTACATTTTTTTTTTAGTTTTTCGCTCTCAAAGCTTTGAGTCGACCTTTTGTTGGCACACATGAAGGATCCTAAACGGTTTGTGAAAGGTTCGACACAACTTGACTTTTAAGCATTTGATCATCATTGCAAATATCTCATCTATCTGAAAAATGTGTTTCCTGATTATCGACGTGATCTTCTATTGCAAGTAATTCTTGGTGAACTTTCTCCAATGCACGAGTGAGGTGATTGTGTTTTGTTTTTTACTACGATCCAAGTTCGAAAATGTCATAAAACTGTATCATCGTTTTGTTTTTTCTCATCATAAGATCATCTAGTAATTGCTGAAATTGCCCTTCAGGACATGGTATGTCACGAATGGGTCAACTCTTAGCAGTAATAGTCCATCATTCCAAAATATAATGTTGTGGTAATCTATTTAACTTAGTTTTCTTGCCAAAAACACACAAGATATACCTATAGAGAATTCCAATAAATTTTCACATGTGGCATGTCCTTCATCACCCTCCAATGTCACGTTGTAAAGAGGTGTTTCTTTACCATAAGCTGCGACTCCATATGTCTTTGTCTCACCTTCTTTAGACAACTTTCATGTTAGGTACAGTAGACTATTAAACAGCTCATCTTGAAAGATTATGAAAGACTTTCTTATATAAATCGTTGCTACCTCATCTTCTATTTTAAGAGATGTCTTCAATATCGTACGAGTAGATTTCGCCTGCACATCCTTCTCTTTCTCTTTAAAGTAACGTGCATCAAAAGCTTTTTCATACTGATGAACAAAGTCACTAATCATAGTGCTTGAACGAACATAGTCTTTAAAGAATTTGTTCATGCTTCATTCATTTGAGTTGTTGACATTATGGCACAGAATGTTGAACGCAAATAGGCTGGAATCCACTTATAGCGTCGGATGTAGAGATTTTGCAGCCAAATATTTTCTCCCAACTCATTCTTCACTAATATCAAAGTCCATTCATGTTCGAACTCATTAGTGGTAATTGTCTCATGGATGCAATGATGAAAATCTTTCTAAAAACTTGTTATATACATGAGCCAAGTGTTCGGGAAACTTTTGTAGAATATGCCACAAGCACAATCTATAAGTTGTATTTAGGAGTATCTCTACAATGGCATTCGCCATCACTTTGTCATCGTCAATAATTATGGTTGAAAGGGCATGTCCAAGCATTGTCTCTTGCCATATTCTGAGTAATCATGTATATGATTTGGCTGTTTTATTAACTAACAAAATGCAATCAAACATAATGGTCTGATGATGATGGTTAACTCCTGAAAACGACACGAATGTCATCTTATAAATATTGGTTAGGTACGTGGCATTAAATGTGACAACATTCCAAAAATATTGGTACGTTGCTTTTGAACAAGCATCAGTCCAAAAATAATTTCTCATACACACATCCTTGTCAACTTGCATGGAGAACACAAATCCAGGTTCTTTGAGTTGTCGATCAAGAAAATAGGAATAAACTCATTGCACATCCCCCTCTTCAAATACTTTTCTCTTTTTGTTTTTCAAATAATTTTTTACATCCTTTCCAATACAACCAACATTAAAGTTACCAATTGATTCTTTACTCAACACTGACATAATCTTCATTGTCAGTACATGTAATATCCGAATCCTACTACGTAGGTCTTTACGTCATTTCATTAATTCTTTAAGTTCAATATTTTAAGATAAAGATTATTTTTATTACTACTCTCAATTATTTTATTTTGAGATGAGTATGTCATATTTTTAAGCCAAGATGAGTATGATTTATTAAAATAAATCAAGATTATTATTATTTTTTTTAGACTTTGAAATGTTTATCTTAAGCCTTTTTATTTTTATTTATCTAGAGAATGGCCCAATTAATTTCTACCATTGGATTGGTATGTGAAAAAGCATTTTGAGGTGGATAGATCCCTACCATCCATTTCTTATCTTGCAAAAGAAGCATTGACTAAGACCAATTGACTCATTTCCTTCTTCCATCCGTAAAGCTTCCAAGGGAAAGAAATTAAATTCTTTTCTCTATGCATCCTCGGGTCAACCATTACAAAAAGAATAAGTTGAAAACAACTTTCCTTCTCTTCCTCACAAACCATTGGTCAATACCCGAAGGAATGGACAAAATCTCATCTTCTTTATAAGATAAGCTCTTTGACTTATCAATTCACTTTTCTTTCATGTAAAACCGATGGCTTCCAAGAGAAGTTTTGCAATTTTTCTCCTCCAAGCATGCTTCGGTTAAGAGCCACTCCAAGCTTCCAAAGGAAGCTTTTGACCCACCTACCTATCTTCCAAAGCAAGCCAATAAAAAGAAAGAAGAGAAAATAAAATCTATCCTAAGGCTTTTCTCCACCTTAGCCGTCAGTCTCACCCAAGGAAAATAATAAAAAGTTTTCATCTCTTTTCCTCCAAGCCAAAGTCGAATCATGCACACATTTCTTCATCTCCTCTCTTTTGCTCTTCAAGAAATCAAGATTCTTTATGTCCCTCAAGCTTGCAATTCCATGGAAATGGAGGAAGAAAAATATTTTCTTCAAAGTTTGGAACAAAAACTTGATTTCATCTTCCAAATGATGAAATATTGAAGATAATAAATTTTTGGTTCATTTTCTAGCATGATCTCCATAGGAATTTTGAATTTTACTATTTTCTTACCCTTTTGTGTTTCAATTTTTGGGGTTAGGACAGTGCTATCATCTTGTCCTCATCTACACTGGTTCATCACCTTTCGATCCTCTTTCTTGCCTCTTGAAATGAGCTAAGAACTTGAGGTAAAAATTCTAATTTAATTTATTTACTTTTAATGTTATTTTTGGAAGCCTTTTGAGTTGTTTAAGCTTATGTTTTGATGTATTTAATTTCCTATATTGCAAATAAGTATGTGTTCTCTATACTTAGCCTAAACCGAATATGTTAAAGTGGGCTTTTGCTATGTGATTTTCTATATTTCGAATTTTGCTAAGTTATTCTTAAACTTGGTTTAATCATAGATGATGATTATAGTAATTTTAAATTATATATTTTGGTATTAGGTGCCTTGTGTTAATGTTGGTTGGAAATCCATTTTTTTTAAAATATGCTAGAGATTCGATTTAGAGGTTTTGCTTGGTTCTATAATTTTATATCTTACTTTTAAGGGTATTAAATGAGTAAAGCATAAGTTTAAGTCTTTAAAAGTTTTAAAATCTATTAAATAGGTAACCTTGTTATATTTTATATTATATTTAATTTTAAAGGGATGTCAAACATGTTATTTACTTTCATGAATTTCTTTAAAAATGTTTGGAATGAAGATTTTAATATTTTGGCCTAGTGGACGAACGGGGTTAAGAAAACGTGTAATTCCAGTATGAAATTTAAGTAAGCATGTGAGGGTATCGATTAGTAAGGCTCAAAGTGAGGTGGATGTTAATATGTCATCTATCTCATTTTATTGAATAGAAGTCTATGTTCAAATTCAAAGGAACTCGCTAGTAAAGCTCACAAGTAAGTAGCTATGACCATACTTCTTACACCATGCTCTCTTTATGAAAGAATATATCTCTCATTGCAAATGTCTCTGTAATGAAAATTAAGAATAAATGAATATAATACGTACATCCATTTCTTGATAGCCCATGTTAAGTACTTTATCAATTATAATTGTGTGTACATGTATAAGGTAACGCATGCATGTAAGTTCTAAGTCATGAGATTTCCATGCATATTCTCTCAAGAAACTTATGATTATTCCTATATGTAGTATAGCATGAAAATGTATCTATTCATAAAAGTGCATATGCATTGAATTAAGAAAGATGATGAAAATGTTTAAATGCAAAAGAAAGGAAAGGAAAGGAACGTCTCATATCTTATACTTCAAATGATGCTTTAAATGAGTTTTAAAATGTCCCTATGAACTGATGCTTTAAATGTCCCTGAGAACTAACGTTTTAAAATGTTCCTGAGGAAACGTCTTGAAAGGCCCTTGAGAACTGACGTTTTAAAAGATGTCTTGAAAGATTATGTTTAAACCCATATTTTTAAATGACGTGTAAGCTCATACTTTTAAATAATATTTATGCTCGTGCTTTTAAAATGATATTAAGCTTATGCTTTAAAATGATATTAAACCTATGTTTTTAAATGATATTTAAGCCATGCTTTTAAAATGATGTTAAGCTCATGTCTTAAAATGATGTTAAGCTCGTGCCTTAAAATGATACCCAAACTCATACTTTTAAATGATGTTTAAACTCAAGCTTTTATATGACGTTAAGCTCATGCCTTTAAGTGGTAGTTAAGCTTATGCTTTTAAGTAACGTTCATTTCCTATGAATGAACTGTTAAATGAAAAAGACCAAAATGAATGAAAGTATAAAAGGAATGAAAGGAAACGAAAGTTTCAATGAATGAAAATAAGTAACGACCACATGAAAGGAAAGGGGTACCCAATAAATGAATGGGCAGATTGTAATGCCGGGTAGTAATATCTGGTAATGCATCCAGTGCTCCACCCTAACAGAATGGGATTCCAACCCGTAGCCACGAGCGGATCTATAGGTTTAAAAAACCGCTAGCCCTAGCACACGGGACGTAACAGTGTGCAATGGCCTATGAAAGTGAAAAGATATAATGCATGAAAAATATGTTATGCATTAAAATATGTAAAGCACGAAAAGCATGAAAAGAATGTTTATGCATGAAAGTTTAGTTATGTCTAAGAATGTTTATGCATGAAATGAAATGTAAATGTTTATGTATGCATGTTTTCTAAACAAAAAGAATAGATACCTAGTATGTTCATTGTATGGTATATTACTTACTGAGTATTAGACTTACTTTTATTTTAAATGTTTTAAATGTTCAGGAATGAGAGAGAGAGGCAGACACTTAGTGTCTTCCCTGTTGGTTCGACCATGTATGAAAGAAGAGAAGAGAAAAAAAAAAAAAAAAAAAGGTAAAGAATAGGTATGTACGTAGCGGATTCCGCCCTTCACTGGGCAGGGTCGTTACAGTATACCAGATTCATTTAAAGTCATTATAAAATTTTTTTTAACCTTAGTAACTCTCCTATGTCCACGGAGGAAGCTAGTACTTCGGCGTAAGTAGAATATGGTTATGCAAAACCACAAACTTGTTGACTATTCATTTTTTACAATCTTTTTTTTATACCCATCAAAGTTTTACATCCAATTTTAGTCTCGGCAAGTTCAGGTATAGTTCATTCTTTCCGACTTATCCATCAAAATCATTCCTTTGTACAAATATAGTCTACTGCACATAATTTTTTTTATCATTTTTCGACAATCGAGTATGATTTTTCTGAATTGCAAAATATTTTCGTCTTGCATATGCCTTGTAAAATGCTTAGGCATCTTCCACATTATCAAATAACATACCAATGACTGGCTCCAGCGAATCACTAACCGAATTGACTTCTCCATCCACATTCAATCCATCTTCAACAACATTCATACCATCTTCAACATTCACCTCATCCTCACTTTCTTCACTATCAAACCAATAAATTTGTTTCTTCCATACAAAATCACAATAGTTAAAAATAATTATTTATACAAAACACATTCTCCAGCAATGTGAAATTTTAACACTAACACACTAACACACTAATGATAGATATTCTATTTCGAGTTACTTTATATGCAAATATGGAATTGCCCAAAGCATTGACCAAAAAGACAAAAAAAAAAAAAAAAAGACTCACTCATACAATAGCATTGACCAATCGTTACATTAGCCAAAATGGAAAGATTATAATCACAAGTTGAAGAAGATATTGCTTAAAGTAAATGATACCTCTCCTACAGCAGTTGTGGCAAGGGTAGATCCCAATAAGTTGACTGGAGCCAGTTGGTAGATTTAGCAACAAGTTGTTTTAATGAAAAATGGAAGATAATATTTAATTTCTTATAAGGTTTTGAAATACATTACAAGTAATACTCACAAAAATGATATCATAAGCATTTTCTTAATGCAGTCCAAATTTGAAAAAAAATAAAATAAAACAAGGAATATCACAGAAAGTAAAAGGTAGTTCACTATGCGGGCTCCAAAAGCTATACATGATATGCTGGTGAGTGGGTATATAATTTTATGTTTTTAGTATTCGTTTGTATTTTGTTTTCCTGTGTATGTTTTGATAAGTGGTTTTCCTATATATATTTGTATTCTTTTAATTAATTTATAGGAAAAAACAAAAGACCAGAACCTTGCCAAGTCAAGTACAATTATTTGTAAATATCCATAAATGTAAGGACGACATACATTTCAACAATGAAATGGAAAAAATAGTGGTATGTCTGATTTAGACATTTACTATTTCTTCTTCATATTATAAAGTACCTTAATAAGCATATTAGTGTATTCTCTTTATGCTTTTTCGTAGACTGAAATTGAGGAGTTCCTTACCCAAGATCCCACCTCCAAACTAGGGGGTATTGGAGGGACCATTGCTTGGGCTACTGATGATATTTATTCCAAAGTCATGGGCCCAGAACGTTATGGGTGTGTGCGTTGTTTAGGTTTTGGGCAAACCACATAAAAGGGGGGCAGCACACATTCAACTTCTACGTCAACATCTAACGATCTTAGTCAAATTGTAAAGATGCAATCAACGATGGACTAGATAGAGAGCAAGTTAACACAATTAATTGTATTCAAGAACACATTTTATGGCTTCATACAAGCACTTGTTACTTCTTAAAAAACTAGTTTCATATGAACTAGCTTGTTTTGTTTATTATAAGTCATTTCATGCATTTATCTTTGATATAATTATTGAAAGTTGAATGCTAGTTGAAGGGAGAAATCCTCATGTATTTAATTTTATTTTTTAATTAATGGTTAAGGGGGTGATTATTAGTGAATTTGATGTATTTTAAAAATATATATTTAAAGATATTTAAAAAAATGCTTAAAAGAAAAGGGAAAAAAATTTAAAAAATGTGCAAATGCACTAGGAGCACACCCACTAGTATACGCTGGGCGGCATATGTCATATATTAGCTTATATGTTACTTCTTCATATTATTTAAGTATTTTTTCTTTCTTTATTTGTTTCTTCTTTATTAATTTTAAAATATTTTATTTAACTAATATTAAATTTATAATATTCTTCGAGTTTTCAATACTTCTCATATATTATTAATATGATTGAAATATATTCCTATTGCCAAAGTAACATCAATAACCCAACAAGAAGTTAAAAAGAAAATAAAAATGAAAAACACTCTTTATCCTATTTTGTGTATTTTTTTTAATCATTTTCTCATGTTTGCAAAGTTTTTATCATGAACATTTTTTATTGGTGTTGGTCAAATATACTTTATGTGATCCATCAGACACAAATATATTACATAAAAGTAATTTCACAAACTGACATAGTTTTATATGGTTTGTCAGATTTACTTTACAATATAACAAACCAGATCAAGCAAGTACATTAGTTTATAGAATACTATTATGTAATATCTTTGTAGTTAGAGTATTTCTCTTTTTTATTAAAATAAAATATTCTAAAAATATTATAGCTTTTTCATGTTTTACAAATAAAACAATAAATATTTGATATATATATTTAAAAAAGTGTAAATGCTGCATATTTTAAGTGTGGTTTGGATAGTGAGATGAGATAAGATGGTTTTAAATGAAAGTTGAATAATATATTATTAGAATATTATTTTTTAATATTATTATTGTTTTAGAATTTGAAAAAGTTGAATTGTTTATTATATTTTGTGTGGTAATCTGAAAAAGTTGTAATGATAAGATCAGTTGAAACACTTTCACTATTCAAACGAGACCTTAACTTTAAAGTTGGCGGCAATTACATATAGTGTGAATTGTCATTAGCTAATTTCCATGTTGGCACTGAATACTAACTCCAACCAAATCTTAAAGATTCCTTTGGTTTTCAAGTGCATTGTTATCTAACCCTTTAAATATTAATTTATCACTGATGTACGTATTGAACTACGATTATCATGGGTATGTTTCTTCTTCTTCTTCTTCTTTTTGTTTTTACTAATTTATCTTCTTTTGATAAATATAACAGGACCTTTATGCATTACTGATATCATGTATATCTCTCTTTGTTTGTATTCGACCTAGGTGGCCGAGACAAATGAACAAAAATAAATAGTTGGCATGATCAGGCATTGCATCAAGACTGATACTTGTGACAAAAAACTCTCCAGGAATGCCACAATCAGCACCAACAACAATATACTCATCAAAACAATGAACATATGTTGTTGTAGAATTTTTATTGTCAACTTTTAAAAAATCTGAATATAATTATGATTGTGGTATTCTAGTTGGGTTCTTAGAATATAGATATTTCTGTTGTATTACTTTTTGGAAAGATAGTTTCATTGTAGTTAGCAAATTTATATGTATGTATTACTTTTTGGAGGATGACCCGTTTATGCCTTACTTTTTTCTTTGTTTTGTTTTTGTATTTTTTGGTTTTGTTTTTGTTTTTTTTTTTCTGGGAGCAGAGTTGCAAAAGGAAGAGGCCATACATAATACCTGATTATTCGTTTAGAAAGAGTTTTTTTTTACTCATATTAGTTAAGAAAGAGTTGAAATAAATAAAGATAAATGTTAAAGTCACCGATATTTGGGTCTCGATAATTTTTATTTTTATTTTTTACTTAGTGATTAAGAAAATATTTTTTTAGTGATGTTGTGAATTTTTTTTTAAAAAATATTTAAGAATATAAAAAAATGAATGAAAATAAAAGAAAATAAATAAATAAACACTTTTGTTCTTCTTGGGACCGATCTGGTGAATGTAACACTGCTCATAAATAAAACTATTTCAGTTTGTGGGTGCCTATTTTGTGTATTTTTTTAATTTTATGAATGGTAAATTGTAAATTTAAACCTCTCGATTACCAACAATTGTAAGCGTCAATAACACAATCTCTAAAACACTAGGACTAAAGTTTATCGGCACTTGTAGATGTTGGTAAAGTGACACTCAATTACCGGCATTTGTAAGCCCCGATAATACGGTCTCCAAACGTTGGGACCAAAGAAGTTTACTAGCGCATGTAGATGCCAGTAAAATAAAATTACGTTTCCAGCATTTCTAGGAGCTGGTAAAATAGTCTAGAAAGCTGAGAGGAAAAAAAATATTTACCTGTACTTGTAGACATCAATAAAATAAAACTATCTTTATTGGTGGGTGCCCTTTAAGGTGGAGTTTGAATAGTGAAATGAGATGAGATAGTTTTATATGAAAGTTGAATAAAATATTATTAAAATATATTTTTTTAATATTATTATTATTATTTTGAAATTTGAAAAAATTAAATTGTTTATTATATTTTATATGAAAATTATAATGATGAGATGAGATGGGTTGAGATGTTTTTGATATTCAAACCTAGCTTTAGTGTCAACAAAGTAGCTACCCATCACAAGTTTTTAATTTTGATGGCAAAGTACAAATTTAGAACTCTTAATTACTAACATTTGTAAGCGTTGATAACACATTCTCCAAAATGCCAATACCAAAATAATTTACTAGCACTTGTAGACATCAATAAAATAAAAAATGATTGCCGACATTTGTAAGCGCCAGTAATACAATCTCCAAAATGCTAGGCGCAAAAATTGTTACTGACACTTGTAGATGCTGGTAAAAAAATTATTGATTTATCAGGACTAACTGGTCCGTTACCAACATTTGGAAATGTCGGTAACAAAAAAATGGATGGTAGTGTTTACATAAATTTCAGAAAATAACATTCCCAACCCTTATGTGTTGGCACTTGAGTTGTGTCGATAAACAAACCCTGACAAAATCATTTTTTTGTAGTTATATTTATATTATATTTGACATCCCTAAGACTCGTGAATATAGATCTTAGTGTTGTTATGCCATGGATGAGCTCCTCCAAACATTGTACTACCATGAATTATTCGCCCATACTATTGGCATATATCTTTGACGAAAAAATATATCAAAAGGTTTAATCCAAAAAAAATAATATGAAAAAAGAAACAAAATCACTGTTCGGATTCAATATCCCTAATCCATTAAGACGGTGTCATCAGAGACACACCCACTAGCTCCCATTAGGACTGTTCAAAATACCCGTGGACTTGACCCGACCCGATTTTTCGACCCGATATGGATAAAAATAACCGAACCGTTTACTTGTTTAGGTTTTTGGAATTTTTTCTCCGTTTTCGAATTTAAACGATTAGGGTCGCGTAATTACCCGATACCCACACATTAAGCCACTCGTCCACTACACATTCTACACTGAGATATAAAAGCTAAATAACCCTAACTCCCTCATTTTATCCTTCGCCTCTCTGAGCTCTCACACAATCACACTTTCATCTCCTTATTCTTACTTTTTCTTCCCGCTTCTTCCTCTTCTGTTATCTCTTGATCTTTTCTTTACTAATTTCTCTTCTCATTGGCTCCATCTTCTCTCTTATTCCATCTTCTAGTTTCTCTCAAAGTCGAAAGATCAAGCCAAGGCTCTTGAAGTCAAAATATCAACCCAATGCCCTCGAAGGTTCTTCAAGATCTCAAAGTTTTGATAATGGGTTTTGAAAGTTCAAGATCTCAAAGTTGTGACACTCTGCAAATATATTTTGTTGGGTGATTATAGTCGTGCTTTCCATTGTGGGCAACAGAATGCAAAACATTTGGGCCAAGGCTCAAATTGCATCTGCAAATGGTCCCTCCAATTAAATCCAGAATGATCAAGTGCTTGGAGTTGGTGAGTCATTAAAATTGTAGAAAAAAGTATCATCAAATATGCCAAGATATCTCTTTTGCTCCACTGTAATGGGAAGTCTTGAAGCCCAAATCTAATACTCTCTCTCTCTCTCTCTCTCTCTCTCCCCTGCAAGAATCTTACACGCAATCCCCTCTTTAAAAAAAATAAAAAAATAATAAAAAAAAAGGCCAGAATACCCGTTTTCGTCCGAACAAGTTTCGGGTTTGGTTAATTTGTAATGGTTGACACCTCAACCATTTCCGTTTGGAATTTCTTGGTCTCGGGTCGGTTCGGAACAAAATATTCCAAGCCAAGATGAGTCGGGTGCACAGTCCTAGCTCCCGTACTACCCATTGTTTAGGAGAAATGATTTGTGCTACATCCACAAAAAAATTACACGTACAAAATAATCTCACAAACTGATATGGCTCCATCTGATCTGTTAGATCTACTTTATAATAAAAGTAATTTTATAATCTGATGAACCACATTAAGTCACATCAATTTGTGGGATTATTTTTGTGTAATCCCTTTATAGCTAAAGTATTTTCTTTTGTGCAAATATCAAGTAGACAAATCTCGTGCATACCTTTGTAAAAAAGTATATCACATTGAAAAAATATAAAAATATAGTATTACTTTTTATTAGGATCTATTTTTTTTTATAAAAAACTTACGTATGACTTATCTATTTAAAATTTATACCTATCATTACTCCTTACTAGGTAAACTTTGGAGGGTGGCTATCTTACCAAGTTTCGTAGTGCAGGCTGGCATGAAAACTATGTAAACATGCCCAAGGGGGTGGACCCACGAGGCCACCTTAGCCTAATTGGGCCGCCCAGACCCCAAGCTTGGCAACCCCTTGGGCAGCCATTGGCCCATTGGTGTCCACACCCATGAGAGCCATGCCTTGTGAGCGTGTTTTTTTTTTTTTAGTATGTTTTAATTTTTTATAAATTTTAAGCCCTTGTAATATTATTATCTGTTTTTGTCTATTTTGTAATAACTTATGCCAACGTGGCAAGTTAATTGTATATTTTTTATTTATCGAAGCTATGACTCTATATTAATATGACCATGGATCAATAGGAAACCTTTTCAACCACAAGTACCAATTTGGTAAAAATTTAACTCTAGTGACCTAAACGGTAATTTTACCTAAAACTTTTAGCAATCTAAGTTTAATTGATTTCTTATGCGAAACATGATATTCATAAACCTTTTAACCATATGTACTCCTTTATTATTCATTTACTTGATGCCGAATAATTAGGGAATAAGTGAAAATAACACATGAATAGGGAGATATATATTTTAAAGAAAGGTTGGATTAGTTTAATAGAAAGAATTTCTCCCTCAAGATGGTGCAAGAATTTCTTAGTAGGGGATGTAGCTCAAATGGTAGAGCGCTCGCTTTGCATGCGAGAGGCACGGGGTTCGATCCCCCGCATCTCCATTTTGTAGATTTTATTTTCCTAGTTAATTCTCTCATCTTTATGCCATCATATTCATATCATATTTTTAAGAGTTTTGCTACTCATTATCTCTATACACCATATTTTTTTAAAAATCTTTTTTAACTTTTTGTTTTTAGTTTTATTCTTCTTAAACTTATTAAATTATTCTACTCATCATCCATATACCACATATTTGGTAAGAGAAAAAAAGTATAGTGTATAGTGTATGAGGATGATAAATAGAATCTTTCTATTTCTAAACCTTTGAGTTCTAAGAAAAAAAAAATCAATCAATTGTCTCAATCCTTGTCCAAATTCACCTCCTTCAAAATTTTTATAACCACATTATAGTGATATTTTTATTTGAGGTTTCTATTCATTAAAACTTTCATTTAATTTAATCTTTTTTATTTAATTATCAGGTGTCTTTTGGATAGTGAGTTGAGATAAGACGAGTTGAGATAAAAGTTAAAAGTTGAATAAAATATTATTAAAATATTATTTTTTAATATTATTATTATTTTAAGAATTGAAAAAGTTGAAGTGTTTATTATATTTTGAGTCAATATTTGGAATAGTTGTAATAATGAGATGATGAAACACTTTCACTATTCAAACGGAACCTTGCCTTATTTGGACAAACTTTTCATTTTACTCTTATTCGGGTAAAAAAAAAAAAAATTTACAACCGTGAATTGTGTAATCGCCGCGTAATCGTTTTGAAAAAAGTGAATAAAACTTGAAACCCACATAAAAAATTGAATTTTTAATAGTGGACTCTACTTTTTTTCAAAGCGATTACACAACGTTTACGCACTTCACAGTTGTACGTAGAATTACTAAAAAAAAAAAAAAAAAAAGGTTCCATTTGGTGCTTTACTTAAATGATAGCCCATTTCTTTGATAATTTAGGACAAAGGGTTTGCAATGCCTTTTTCCCCTCTTTTTTCACTGTCCTAAGTTTGGACTGCACAACATACCGTACAAGGTCTTAAAGATCTTGATATTTTGTAATGAAAAGTGTTACAGATACAAAAAAATTATATAAAAATAAATTTATAAACTGACATAACTTTATGTAATTCTTTAGATTTATTCTACAATAAAAATAATTTTTCAATCTGATATACAACATCCCGAACGTCATTTGTGGATTTATTTTTATGTCATTCATTTATGGTTAAAGTATTTTTCTTTTGTAATTAGTTTCAGTTGCTTGGTTTTAAAAGTTTTGGTATCAAATATAAACATTGGAGGGCTTACGAGCCTAGAAACAGTTTGCCAATGTGAGAGATCAAGGCCGGAATATTAAACACGAGCTGGATCATTGCCTGCCATCAACCCCAAAGATCATAAAGTCCTAATTGTGTAATTTTGAAGTGATCCTGTCTTTGCGTAGAGATCGGGTCTTAAACCACCCCCGTCAACCCAAAAAGAAGGTAGTTTTTGGTAACATTGGACTGCCTATATCTAATTCCAACGTTGTTGGAGCTCGAGTACTCGTTGAATGTGGGCCACGTGTTCTGCATTCAATTGGTCCAATTCTAACAGAAAATTGGACCTAATCTTAACCTATTTTTAATCAAGGATGCAAATACTTGATCTAATTTAATTAATCAAAGATATCAACTCCTAAGGTTAAATATAACAAGCATCGTATCAAAACGAATTATATGTATTTTTCAGATTTTGTGCTTTGAAATATAATAACTATGTTTAGGGATAAAAACTGACTAGCTTCCTCTTTATTGGAATCATGTTTCGAAATTAGAATCTAACATATATATATATATATTTTTATCATTTTGGAAAGAAAAATTCTATTTGCAATCTTCAAGCGAGGATTGTATGTGCAGGCTTTTTATTAAATGAAAAAAAATATATGATTTTAGGAATAATATTTTTGTAATTTTAAAAAATTTTAAAGATAAAATTACTTAGATTTGCATTGCAGTCCCTATTTAGAAAAAATAGAGACTGTACGTAGCATTGCTCTTTTGGAAATGATAGTACTGTACTTTATCTTATTGGCATCACATGACCCGACCCATCAAATTAAAGATAATAAGATTTGAAAACCTTATTAACTAGAAAATTTTCAGGATTTTCTATGCAATGCAAAAGGTTTTGTTGGTTAAAAATATGGTAGAAATAAAGCAAATATACAACTAGTGCTTTAACTATTGCTTTAACTTTGGTGTATTAAAAAAAGTTTAAAGGGTTTTGCTGACTATTGCTTTTAACTTTAGTGTATTTTAAATTTAGAAAAAATTAATGTTTTATAATCGAGTTATAAAATGGTTGTGTAACTGGTTTTCTTCTTATTTTTTGAGTTTTTTAAGATTTTGCTTGACTTTGATAAATTTAAATTTAAAAAAATATATTTTTCTAAAAATGTTATGTGAAAATATTAAAATAAGAAAAAATTTATTCATCTATTTTCTTAATATTCTTTCATTCATGATTTGATATTAAATGATAGATTTATAAATAAAATATAATAAATAATTTTTAATCATCTAATATCACATTATAAAATAAAAAAAAAATAATAAAAATTATGATGGCGAGTAGTATTATTCAATAATTTATATCCCAATATGATTGGACGGTCACCGCAATTCCATGACACTGAGAGTCTAAAAACGCTTCCTACTACTCTACAAGTGGGAAATTAGGAATCGAATCGCCTTCTTCCCTTGGGTTTTCTACACACCAAAATTCTTGCAGAAAAACCCCCCTCTCGTCTCTTGAATTTCTCTTTGTCGAGTTCAAGCGCGGCCCGCGGCCCGATTCAGCTCGTCATTTGCTGGTAATTTGCTTGGCTACTCAAGTTTCGCTTTTTCCTTTTTTATATATACCGGGCATGACAGCGATTTTGGTGTTCATGACAGGCAATAGGAGCATATCGGTCCGTAAATACAATCTTGAAAATTACACGGTCATCATTATTATAATTTATTTTTGAAAGATTAGAATTTCCTCCTAAAACTGTTTGGTGAAAGTCCTGAACGAAACTTTGTAATCCTTTTTGCTTGCAGAACTGCGTAGTTTGCTGCGTCGTAAAAATATGGATGTTGACGTAGATCATTACTGTATTCTTGGGCTACCCTCAGGTGAGGAAGGCGCCAAGCTTAGCGTGGATGAAATTAAAAGGGGATACAGATCAAAGGCTTTGGAATTGCACCCGGATAAGAGGCCAGGTGATAAACAAGCCCTAAACAATTTTCAAAGGCTCCAGTCATCCTATGAGATTCTCAAGGATGAAAAGGCCAGGAAGTTGTTCGATGATCTTCTACGGGTTAAGCGCGAGCAGCAACGTCGCCATTCGGAGCGGGATTCCAAACGGGATTCCAAGCGGCAGAAGATGGTTTCTGACCTTGAGGAAAGGGAACGGGCCGCTTTTGCTCCCGACCCTTCTGCAAAAGAGCGAGAAGAAGAGGAGAGAATTGCTAAGAAGTTGAAGGAAGAGATTGCTAGAATACGGGCAATGCATGCAAATAAAGGGGCAAATATGACATCGGCTACAAGTAGAGAATCAGCAGGAGTGAGGAAGGAGGGTACAGGTGCTGCTGGGGCCAGGATGGATAAGGAGAAGGTGCTTAAAGTTTCATGGGAGAAGATTGGTGAAGATTACACGGCGGAATGGTTGAAAGAGTTGTTTTCGAAGTTTGGTGAGGTGGAAGATGTTGTCATTAAGAGCTCCAAGAAAAAAGGTTCAGCACTTGTTGTGATGGCCAGTAAAGATGCGGCGGTGAGTTTAATGCAGTACCATATTTATCCTTTTTATCTGGAGTGTTTCTTGTTCTTTTTTTGGTTCTTTTGTAAGCACCAGTGTTTGGTTTCCTTTATGCTAGGTTGCTGCTACAGCAAGTGTTTGTGGTCATCTTTCTAATCCATTGTTAATTTTACCTCTGCAACCACCAATGGTGGCAGAGACTCCAAGTGCTCCAAGATCTGCGGAACCTGATAGACTAAGTAATTTGGTTGGGGCTGGTTATACTGCATTCGAAGATTCTGTCTTAACAAAACTCCAAAAGGTTTGGTCTTTGTTGTCGACCTTGACGATTTGATATTTCATATTTTCTTTAAACCCCATCGAAAGCTATAATTAGCTTGATGGACTTCTCAAATATAATTTGATGAATTTTTGGATTGAAAGATTCTTTTATTGAGGTCAAAACTTGTTTGTTTCTCTTTATATATATATATATATTTATACTTAAGCACAGATAATATTGTTTGCATCTGCTTGTATCTGTAATAACATTTATTGTAGTCCAGTTTCATCTCTTCTTCCTACAGTGGGGTTCTTTTGCTGAAGACCATTGCCATGTTTCTACTTGACTTACCATATGACATATGTAACCTGCTATTATAGTTTGCAGAAAACAATTGCGAAGACGAACAGCGATAATCTAATACGCCTACCGAAACATGCAAGTTCTTTGCTGCTTCTGTCATCTAATACCTGCTTTACTGGCATGATATTGTGATGTACATAACATGCTTTTCTCGATCTGTATATAATTACACCAGTAATGGCATCTGATGCTAATCATCTAGATATATTATTTGGTAGGACACATAATTTAATTTCTTTAATATTTTAGCAGTGGTGTGTGAAGATGCTGTGAAAAGTGTTGGATCTTTTTAGCGCCATTCCATTTCATCCTTCATTTTTCTTCTTCTTACTTCGTTAGCTTTGGAGCAGGCTGCAAAAAACCAAAAATGACATGCAAGGCATTGAAGGAAGAAGATCCTGTGGCGAATGCATCTCATGGTGTTGATATCATTGCGTCACTACCTGTGATTGAAAGTCCAAGGCACAGCATCCAGAAGATGCCATAGACTCATGCCATCAATCAGCTATCGAACATCGAACCTTCGAGTCATTAACATTTCAAGGTCCAGAAACCATCCCCTCTATTATCCTAAAAGAACTATCACCCCTGGAAACAGCAGAAGGCCAACTTATCTCATCGATCACATATTACCAGTTCCCAACTTACTGTATACAATTCAAACTCATTTTTCATCAATGTCACTCGTTATTCGAATCCATTGGTGGTTGAAATTAGGTATTGGAAAAGGGTATTTACTGTGATTAAGCAGAGTTGCTCTTTATGGGATTTGGGTTGGACAATATGGCTTCTTCTGTGTATTGATAATCTCCTCCCTTTTCTCATTTCTAACTTTGTAATGTTATGGATAACCATATTTTGTCTAATTTTAAGATTGAAACTTATTCTCCCAGTGTCTCTCACACACGCATTTAGATGGTCTGAACTTCCTTTTCTTTTTCCTTTTTTCTTAACCCTTGTTGGATGCCTTGGTTCTATGGTTATTTTTTATGTTTGTGGATCTTTAGTCGTTAGTGGGTGAAATTTTTTGCAATTTTCTTGTAAAAAAATGTTTGTGAAAGTGGTAATCCTACTATTAACTACTTCATTTATAAATTTCATAGTAATAGAAATACATGTCCTACCGAGACAAAATTTGTATCGGGTAGTCCAAATCAGGAAAATGCACTATTTAAATTTTATCGCAATATTTTATGTCATTAAAAATTAATTCTTGTATAAATAGTGAATAAGATGAAAATACCACATAATTTATATTTCTAAAATAGTTAATGCTATTTTTAATCCAATCTCAGGGAACATAAACAGTCTAACTAAAATGCATCATCAACCATTCTAACTTTTAACACTCAGTTATGCAAAATCTTCGTAGTTTTGCATAAAAATCTGTCAACCTCAATCTACAGAGAAAATATGGGCTGGAATCAATATTTTGGCTTTATTTATTTTTAATTATATGCATTATGCTCTAGAGAGATTGTAATTGAGTATTTTGTCATAAAATTGTTAAAGCTATAAATAGATTTTATAAAACTAAATTTATAAATTAAAGTGCTTTCATATAATACAATAAGGGATTGTTTGGATGTTGAGATGGTTTCATCCCATCTAATCTCATTTTATCTTATCTCATCTTATTTTATCATATCTCAACATCCAAAAACCACTAAAACATATACTTTTCAATTTTAAATTTTTAATTATTTTCATCTAATAATTAATTAATCACTATAATCTTTCAAAACTTTCAAACAAAACATAAAAAATAATTCTAAAGACTTGTTTGGAAATAATCTCATCCCAAAATTCTCCCATCATCTCATCTCCTTTCGAAACATAATTCAAATATAAAAATTTTAAACTAATATCATTACAACTTTCCCAAACTTTCAAACAAAAAATAAAAAACAATTCAATTTTTTCAAATTTTCAAAAAAAAAATTATATTATAAAATTATATTTTAACAATGTTTTAACTTTATAATATTTTTAATTCAACTTTTTCTTCTTTCCCAAAATCTAAAAAATACTCAATTCAAATTATTTCACTACTATTCACAGAATTCTCATTTCATCTCATTCCCCAAATGAACATTTAACTTTTACAAATTTCAAAACAAAAATAATATTAAAAAATAATATTTTAATTTTATAATATTTTTATTCAACTTTTTCTCTTTCATTTCTCAAAACCTTATAAAACATCATAATTCAAACAATTTTACTATTATTTCAGATTTTAATCTCATCTCATTTTCCAAGTATCTCCTAAATTTACTTTACAATAAAAATAATTTTATACTTTGACGTATCATATTAACTATGTCAATTTATAACTTTACTTTTATAAAATATCACCAAAGTATTCTTTGGATACTGAGAATATCTCAGGTATTCTTAGAATACCTCAAAATACCTAGTTTGTATATATTCTTAGAATATTTTACTATTATTTATTATTTTATTATTATTTTTATATACTTTTTACTATTATTTACTATTATTTAATATTTTATTATTAAATTTTTATTATTTTTTTACCATTATTTATAAAATTCCTGAAAATATCACCCTACTGAAACGTAACTATCTCCGACCCGTCATTTGTTCTAATTTTAATTTAATAAAAGTTAAAAAAAAAAAAAGTGGCAATGTAGATAGACACCTTCAATGGGCGCACTCTCGTCACACACAGAAAAAGAAAAAAATACAGTAAAACGCTTCGTATCGATTGGGAATCTCTTTCCCCTCCCTGGTTTCAACCGCCTTCTTTTCAAGTCTTCCTTTCTTTCCTTTCTCTTAGGGTTTCTTAGGTGCGTTTTCTCCGCACAGCTAAAAAAATGTTGCAGAAGAAAACCTCCTCCTCTATCTAGAATTGATCCAATTCCCCATGGCCTGATTCAGCTCCTCTTTTTTTTCTGGTAACAACCCTCGC
This sequence comes from Pterocarya stenoptera, assembly GCA_003123785.1. Classification (NCBI taxonomy): domain Eukaryota; kingdom Viridiplantae; phylum Streptophyta; class Magnoliopsida; order Fagales; family Juglandaceae; genus Pterocarya; species Pterocarya stenoptera. The sequence goes on from QEOT01006819.1 coordinate 118,944, forward strand.
TGCTCAACTTTTGTCATTGTTTTTCATTTCTACGCGTGTATTTTTATTGGTAGGGTTCAGTAACACTGGTGCTGAAAGGCTTTCAAGTTCAGTTAGTATTCTTTTCTTTTTTAGTTTCTATTTTTGTTATTCATGGAATTTGTGTATCAGCGGGTTAATTTGAGAGTTGACGATCTTGTTTTATAGATTTGCGAGGGAGATTTGTTATTTACTATTGGTTTCTAAGCTGGTTTGGATTTGATAGTCAAAATTTGCGTTTATGACTGAGAGGTTTCTGTCTGCAGTTTGTGACTCTTTTTAGTTTAGTTTGAACCGTATATGCATATATAAATACACCCAGAACCATATGTATTTGATTGCTAGTTAGAAGCTGCAACAGATAATTTTAGACTTGGGTTTATATTTCGAGGATTCAAAGTGGTATTTGCTTGGTGGGATTCTCTAGCTTCTCTAATAGTTTCTTTCTGCTGTTCTTAGTTCCATACTGAGACCCTTATTGGTACAATATTCTTGTCCGATGGAGGGCGTTGAAATCTTTTAGACTTCCTGAGGTAACTAAGGATGGAGTTCTTCAGACACACACACATCTCTTATTGGATTGAAGTTTTCAGATTTTTCCATCTCATAATACAAAATAATGAAATGCAATTGATAAGGAAAGTCAAAGATATTATAAATGCGAAGATGACAAAAAATCTTAACCATTATTCAAAAATAATGGCTTAGATTGAAGAATTTCACTTTGGAGTTGTGCTAGGAGGTCTAGAGGATCATAGTCCTATTGGACGTATTAAGTTGTTTTGTGATTAGAAGTTGATCTTTCAAGGGTAAGTAGGTGTTAATGCCATTGGGGATAACAAATAACAAATATGACTGTTTCATTAGGAAGGTTTACATGTACTTGGAATGAGAGGAATGGTCGCTGTTTTGATAATAGGGAACGTTCGATGGGAGGGCTTAGAGATTTTTTCTTTCATACATTGTTACCTGGCTTCGGCTATTGTATTGAATGGGATTAGTTTTAATGACTTTTATGCTGTTTTTCACAGTTCTTAGCTTTTAATTAGGTTTAACTCTTGTATGCTTCCTGTGTTCTTGGGCTTTGCCTAATTATGTGGTTAATGAATTCTTCTTATATATATAAAAAAAGTATCACGTGACTTTCTGGGTCTGAAATATACTATTCTTGCCACCCCACTTATTTTTCCCCATCATGCCAATTGCCTTCGTATGCAGTTATTTGAGATGGATCAAAGTCTTAAGCTCCTTTTGGTGGCTTTTATTTGGGAAAAGTTGGCTATTTTTTCTTAAGTAGAAGTTGAAGCAAGCCTAGGGTTCCCAATAAAATGTTGTCTGCAGTTCAATGCTATGGATCTGTCCAGCATGATGTTCTTTTTAATTATCATTCTGTAGTACGTGTTGAACACTATTGTATGCTCACCTTTTATTTCTAAATCTTGTGTAGGAGTGGCAGTCCTGGAATGGAAATGTATAATCTTTCTGAACATGGAAACACAGAGACTTATCTGGTACTTTCTTAGTAATTGCTTGAGCTTTTTTTACTTTTTAGCCATTATTTAGTCAACTCCTTGTTCAAATGGTCTTGCGAATGTCAGTTCTTGTATCAGTTTTGAGTTATTTTGATGTTCTATAACATCTCTATGTCTTGAGTTTTAGATTCAAGGTGCTGAATCAAACTCACACTTAACAAGTCCACTACTTGAACAAATTGAAACTATGTACACCGAAGGAGCCCCCGAATTTGTTGTTGATCAGGGCTTGTATTATCCTACTGCCACCAACTATGGTTATTATTATACAGGTAAATTTAAATGCCTCATTGTCAATATACCAGGATTGTGCTTGGTAGTTTCTTACTTCTGCATCATTCATTGTGATTAGGATTTGGATCACCCGGCGAATGGGAGGACCAAAATAGGGTTTTTGGTGTAGATGGTCCTGATATTCAGTACACGGTAAGTGATCTCTCTCACACACACAAAGCATGTGTCATTAGTTGATATTCATTTTTTTTGGTTGTTCTGAACTTAAAATTACTCTGCTTCAGGGTGTGCAAAGTGAAAGTTCGCCATATGTATATTATACGCCTAGCTATGGATATACACAGTCGCCATACAACCCATACAATCCTTACATACCCGGTGCTATGATAGGTGTTGAGAGTCAATTTGTTGGGGCACAGCAGTATTACACTCTTCCGCCTTATCAGAACACCGTTTCTTCGCCTGCTTTTGTTCCCTTTATTGTTCAACCAGATATTGTCCCTAGTACTTCAGCTGACTCGTACGATACTGGTGCCTTGATGAATAGACCTGAAGGAAGAAGTTTAAAACACAACTTCAGTTCGGGTACTGGAGCCTTGCCAAGGAACTCCGTAAAATCTATTTCGAACCAGAGTAATTCTTTGGCCAGGGTATCAGAAGGCCCAAGAGCTAATGTTGGACCAAGCAAACAATCTGCGATACATGGGACTGCTTCTGCTGGTAGCTTTGCCCCTCCAGCTTCATCACATGTTCTTGAGGTACGATGTTTTTACTTAATCAAGCTCTACATATTACCAACCCTACATCTGTCTCCCCTCCCCTCCCTCCCCAAGGAAAAAAAGGAAACGAGCCCTTGCAGTGGGTGTGTTGTGGGTGGGAGTGTTTTCTGAAGAACAGAAGTAAAGTATTTAAATTGAGAAGTTCCCTGTCACCTCCATGGTGTTTTCTGACTAGATGTCTCATACAGAAGGTGCCCTCCTCAGGGGCCTGTTAGAGCAAGAATAAACAGTAAATTAGGTGAAGTTATCTTGTAAGAGAAATGTTATTCTCGATCCTATATTTTGTCATCTCCAGCCACACCTCTTATGTGACTGCTATTCAAGTATCTGACGTGTGAAGCCACTTAAAAATGTTTGTATCATTAACTGAGGACGACAAGATTTAGGACGGAAAGTAGCATTACTCATATTGTAAATGTCTAATCGTCAAGTTGTAAATATCTGTTTCAGTTCTCAAATGCTTGGCACTCATTGTTGGTTCTTTCTTTATTTTCGAAGTTCTGATTTGTAATTTGTGTTACAGGTCAGAAATCCCTCTGGCTCAGTTCCAGCCGTAGATAATATCTCCAATGGAAAGGTTCTTGCTCATCAAAACCAATTGAAAGTAACTCTTCCTGTTAGCAATGGTTTATCTGGCTTTGGATCAAGTGCTTATGGACAGGCTATAGGGGGTAAGATTCGTTCCAAAATGCATGTCGGCAGAGCTCTGAATGATGCATTTGGAAGCCCAGATGCATTGGGTGAGCAGAATCGGGGCCCTAGAATTAACAGATCAAAAAGCCAGCTTGCCGGCAAAGCATACACAGGAAGGGCAGGAGATGGTAATGCACAGGGAAATATTATTATCTCTATTGATCAGTATAATAAGGATGAATTTCCTGCTGATTACGTGGATGCGAAGTTCTTCATAATAAAATCTTACAGTGAGGATGATGTACACAAGAGCATTAAATATAATGTTTGGTCATCTACACCCCATGGAAATAAGAAGTTGGATAGTGCTTATGAAGATGCGCAGAGAGTGGCTGCAGGGAAGCCTAGAGGCTGTCCTATCTTTCTATTCTTTTCTGTGAGTATTTTTATTGTATAGCTTGGCTATGTATTGATAATTTTTTACTTCACACGTTTCTTTATTCTCTATATTCTCTGTCAGCTTACTTATAAAAAAAATATATTCTCTGTCAGCTTTCTGAAGCAGGAATCATCTTCATGTTTTGATGGTCCATACTTATGTTAGATTGTCTTGTACAGGTTAATGCAAGTGGTCAATTCTGTGGTGTTGCAGAGATGGTTGGCCCAGTTGACTTCAATAAGGATATGGCTTTTTGGCAGCAAGATAAATGGAGTGGCAGCTTCCCTTTGAAGTGGCACGTTATCAAAGATGTCCCAAACACCAATTTTAGGCACATTATTTTAGAAAATAATGAGAACAAACCAGTGACTAATAGCAGAGATACACAAGAGGTATATCCAGCTGTTGGTTTTACTGCATTGCATCTCTTTTTGGAAATACGTTGAATGTGGCAACCTCTTGTGGTTTTAACTTATTGTTTTTTAGTAGGACATCACATTCACGGCTTCACTTATTCAAGTGCTTTGTTTTATTTTGTATTGTTTGCTCAATTTTAGTTGGCTGTGCTATTGGACCAACATGATTTATGATTTGATTGATGTATGAATTTGCTGTTAAGACATTTTTTTATAGGTAATTCACAGTAATATAATTTGTTATACCTTGAACAGTATATACATATTGACTTGTATTTGGGGTTGGCTATTCCTTTTTCACCATTCAACTGCATCTAAGACAATTTTTAAATAAATTAGGTGAAAGTGTGATATTTTAAGAGCCTTCACCAATGCTCTTTTACCGGAATATTTTATCTTGCCTCTTTCGTTGTAACCAATTTAATTACAACCCCATCAAACCACATTCTATATTCATCATCATTAAACAGCTCCTTCAATTTGAACCGTATTTGTTGGTGAATTAAATTTTATATCTTGCAAATCACAAAGCCTTTGGCAGATGTGATAGAATATACTGTAAATCATATGATGATGGTTTGGTAAAACAATTCAAGTTGAACGCATCACGGTAGAGAAAGGTGGACAATAATTGGTTTGAGGTTGAGATAATGAGAATTCTTCATTAATACGGATGTAATGGCACAATCCTAGATAGAGTGGAGTGGAAAAAGATAAAAGGGATCTGTTCAGCCAACCCCAGGTAGTCAGGGCATGGCTTTGTTGAGTCACTATAATTAATATGCAACTTCGTTTAGATTTGGGATAGGGAGTTTGCCATTTGAAATAGGATGTTTGCAGTTATATTATATTTTGCCTAAAAATTAGCCTGTTAAATAATTATTGTTTTATGCAGGTAATGTATAAGAAAGGTCTGGAGATGTTGAAAGTCTTCAAAAATTACACGCTAAAGACCTCCTTACTTGATGACTTCATGTACTATGAAAATCGTCAGAAAATCATGGAGGAAGAGAAAGCCAGGTTACTTGTGAAAAGCTTCGAAGTTCCATATTTCATACCTTCATTGAATCCCCCTCGCAGGCTAAATGGTGTTCTTGAGCTACCTCCAAGAGAAGATGAAAAAACTACCAAGCCCAACGACGGTTCAAATAGCTCAATAATAAAGACGGGGGTCTCCGCTCCCAAGCAGGTTTCTTCTAATTCTTTTGTTATCAACCCAAGTATTGGAGATGGAAATGCTGAGCAAATTGCAGTCGAGTCAAAAACTGATGTAGTATCTACTTTAAAGATTGGTTCACTTACCATAAGCCCAAAGCAAGCTGAGCCTAAGCCCTTGCCAGCTGCTAATACTGAACCTGCTGATATTGTCAAAGTAGGCTCAGTGCCCATCAAAGTTAACGGATTTGCAGAATCTGGTTTTCTAACTGTTGGGACTATTCCCCTCGATCGTAGGCCACTGCAGCTTGACAAGGGGGGTGCTTCTGTTAACAATGGATCCCAGCGTTAATGAATGCCAGAGGTTTTTCACAGTGTTAGTTATGTTGTGGAACTACTGTGTCGGAGGATGCTCTACCTTTTGTGCAGAAAGACTGATGTTCAACATTGAGGATATCATAGTCAATTGTGGTTTTATGAGCTGGTGAATTGCAATACATTTTTCAGATCATCTTGATTTGGTTTTCCTCCACGTTTGCTGCAGTTGTTTTGATCAACGCTTATACGGATGTCTTGATTTTCTGGAGGTAAGGCTTCCTTTTGTGGCTCTGCCCAAATCAAGTTCAAATACTTTGTAATCTTTCTTTCGGAATTCTTTTCCCGTCTCTTCCACTAATATATTCAAGATTTAGGAAAAAAAAACAAAAAACAAAAACAGAAGAATTCTCTTTGTTGGTCAATTCGCAAGCCTGCGTAATGTTTGTCAATTAACTTGTTTAGACACATAAAATTGTTGTTTGCTACGGTAATGGAGTTGGACATATTCCTCTTGTTTCATTTTTTTCCATTAACATTTGAATGCAATGTGTCCGATATAGTTATTATTATTGTTATTGTTGTTATTATAATTTAGTGGTTGATGTTAAGTTGATATTGTGACCCGAATATAATGTAGATCTGAGGGGTATCTGGATTAGATGCCATAAAAAGCTTTTGTTTGTGACCCACCCTGAAAAGGTCAAGGGAGTCTGCACTTCTGCTTGAATGTTCTCCTTCAACTTGATAGTACTGCTGTTAGGTGTAATTTCAGAGTTGGAGTGAGAACAAAAGATCTGCAGTCAAACTAAATTAGGGCCATCTATCAGACGACAAAAAGTAAGAATTCTTAAATGATAATTATTTTTTCACTACATATTGTCGTGAACCAATTGCTTGCCAGGGATATCTCTTTGATGATGAATTATGTAATTCTGGCATTTCCACTCTTCTTTTAAGGAGGTAAACTCCAAAATGATACTGTCATAAGATTAAGATTTTTATTACTTTAGTGTTAGTTACTAAAATCATAATATATGTTTGGTATCTTTCGTGAACTAGGTTTTGAAATTCTTATTTATTTTTATTTCTCGGCAGCCAAGAGGAGCTTTATTGCATTGCCTGCAAATATATGTGGTAATGGGTGTGTGTGTGTATTCAATTTTTGGCAAAACAAGTTTGTTAGATATGCGTTGCTGCACATAATGCACGAAGCATATGCACAAGTACTCACTTAGCACAAAGCCAATATCAGTGTAATTGCTTTCATTTGTTCCTTTTTTTGTAGCCTTTTTTGTCACATATAAACAATGCATCAATGCCTAATAATATGGTTCTTTTCTTTGAGCTTGGGAATATTATCAAAGTCTCTCCTCGAAAAATGGTTTAGTCATGAAAAAATTTCACAAAAGTAAACTCACAAATTGACGTGGTTTGATGTAATATATTATATTGTGAAGTTATTTTTATTTTTATTGTAAAATTAATTTTATTGTAAAGTAGATTTAAAGTAACATAAAATCACGTCAATTTGTGAGTTTACTTGTGTAAAATCTTTTGTGATTGTAAGACTTCTCTTCTCTTTAACATGATCAAAGCATGTTCCACCTCTTGAGCAAGAGGAATATAAGTGGAAATGAGAAAGAAACATAAAACTACAAATGTTATAATGAATCTTAGACAGATGCATGTTAGTTACTTTTGGACGTTTGTCGTATCTTAACATAAAGCAATCCAAAACAAATGCGTTCGTTCTTTTAGCGTCACTCTTTCGTAATTATGTTTGAAATGTAAGATCGTTGCAGAACATATTTCTTTGCTTTAGAAAACATCATGGAAATTGGATATATGCATGTTGAGAAATACAAATTTTCATCTTATATTTTAGAGAGATGCCGGTCTACACGTTTACCTTATACAAAAAATGTCAACACTCACAGGTTTAATGGGATCCATCATATTGTAGTAGTTATTTATTTATTTATTGTAAAATAGATTGATGTATTATATAAAGCCATTCAAGCGTGTGAACTTCCTTGTGTAAGATTTATGTGTAGATTTAACACTTCTCCATGTGTTATCATCTTTAGTTATAGAGTGGTGCTACTCTGCTGTCCGTATGTATCCACTCTGTGTGCTGCCTGGTGTAAATTGTATTTTTTTTTTTTTGCTTTTTATTTCAAACATTTTTTAAACATGTTTAAACATTTTAAAAATATATAAATACACTAATAGTCACTTCTTTAATCATTAAGAAAAAAAAAATTAAATGCATGGCGCTCAAAATGAGGAGGTAAATTGAGGAGAGATAATAACATTATTCTTAGTTATATTAGTTGATGTTATATGCAGATTTTTTATTTAAATGATTGATCGGTAAAATTATTTATGTAGTAATTAAAAATATTAAAATAAAAATGAATGGTAATATTAGGCCATGATGCAACTTTGAAGAATCATCTAGATGCCAATAGCAACCGACAGCTAAAAGACCTTTGATTAATAGGAAAAAAAAGTGAATTTCTCACTAAAATACACAGCTAATTGAAGCAATATGTACCACATTTGTGATAACCCATGGAGCCTAAACAAAATTGAATGATTGTTTATGATGATGATGGATGAGTCAAATGACTGTAGACATGTGATGTTGTTACGTGGGCCCTCCTCAAGCCATGTTTGGTATGGTTGCCAAGTGTCATAGTTGAAGACCGTTAATCAAACTTATTATTGGGTTTTGCTATACATCTTCTTACTATTCATCCACACTCCACGCTCTACATTTTATTTAATTTTTTAATATTTTTTTAAAATTTTTTTTGAGTTTAATTTTTTAAAACTATTTCAAATTTTTTATTCACTATTTATATAAAAAATATTTGATAAAATAAAAAAAATAAAAAATAAAAAAAAGGTGGAGTGTGGAGTGTAGGTGAATAGTAAAAGATTATGAAGATTTTTTATAAAATATAAATGAATAATAAGAAGTTATGAAGATTTTTTATTATTTATATTATGGAATCTGCCCCCATCAAAAACGATTTGAGTTGGTGCTTGAAGTAGATAAAATGAAAGTCCTTTCCTGTCCTGCCTATAATTTGGCTGTCTTTTGCCCTAAACCTTTCTTTTTAGGGGTGTGAATCTGTTTCGAGAGACAAACAATTTACATTGCAGTGAAAAAAATAATAATAACTTATTACGAATGACTGTCACTTTTGAAGGTTAAAACTTAATTGGTAAAATTTTCAACCTGCCATGTCAGATTCTTTAAATTTTTTATTTTTTATATCATAAATTTTGTCACATCTCAGTTGAAATTTACATAATGAATAATATTATTTTTATTTTCTTATTTTGATTGTTCATGTATTTAATTTTTTTTATTGATTAAGAAAATGACTATCAGTGTATTGATATTTTTTAAAAATATTTAAAGATGTAAAAAAAATAAAAAAAAATAAAAAACATGAACTTTGTCTAGCGGCATGCCCATTGGTCAGCAGCCTAGCATTATCCTTTACATAATTGAGCTAAATTTGGAGCCTAAAGGTTGGTGGGATTTTTTGATGGGTGGTTTTGTTCTTAGCAAAGTCTTTTTGACCTTTGTGATCTTTTGCTGTAATGCATGGATGGTAATGTGATGAATGATGGTGAAAATGGCAAAGAACCAGAAATGAAAGGACCAAAAGGTGGAGTAGTGGAGATAAGGTTGCTCTGGGCTCCCTCAATTCCCATAGATCACATCACACATATCATCTTTTCATCTACCTGCTTTCTTACCTTGAAATCTGTAGCTGTGTTTTTTCTATTCACTTTAAATATGTGGTAAAGTAAGTCAAATACAAACATTACACATGGGAGCAGATTAGATTAGGTTTTAGACATAGGATAAAACCAAAGTTTAGTTTGCAAAAAGTCCACAGATGTGGAGTACATCATCCTCTACTGGGTAAACATGAAGTTTAATCAGCAAAATTATTTTGAATGAGATATGTTCAGTTAATGAAAGAAAACCGATAAAGTTAAGTTTATAAATTGACGTGATTTAATGTGATACGTTATATTGTAAATTTTTTATTTTATTATAAAATAGATATGATGTATCACGTTAAGTCACTCCAGTTTGTCATTAGATTTTTATCTTTTATTAGAGTTTTGTCCAATAGTTTTGCAAATATTCTATTATTTTAGAAAAATAATGATTATAATCTTGAATCCCAATATTTTTCATATTAAATCATGTCAATTTATAACGTAAAGTAGATCTGACATATAAAAGAATGATCACTTTAAACTCTTTTTAGGAATGTCATTAGAGTTTTTATCATTTATTAGTAATTGTGCTGTAAATCTCTTTATCTAAGATGGGAGGATATTTTCATTATTTTTTTCCAATAAAATATTGGATTAACTGAAAAGAAAGATAAGAGAAAAAGATGAGGGAAAGTTCGACTGTAAATAACTCAAATAGAGCAAATACAATAGAAAAGAAAGGTAATGGATTCAACAAACCGATCCAGGCCCTTGGTCCCCGTCGTCAATTTAAGGAAGGGACTGCAATTAGAGTCAATTTTTTATGTATTCCAATATAGACTGCAAATCTCCACTTTTCAAAGCAAGAACGAGCAGATCTTTGACCACATATATGATATGGGGATTAAGGAAGTTTCTGTTTGAATTACAGGTGAAAACTTCTTATCAAGAGTCTTATACATTCTCAAAATTAGTCGAGGTTTTGTTTCGATACTCGTGCCAACAAAATTCCAACAAAAATGAAAAGAAAACAAAAAAAAAAAAAGTTCCATGCATTCCTCAAGGAAAACTTATTGTTTGAGAGTGAGAGAGAGTTTCTGGGAACGAGGGCTGCTACATCTATAAAATATTTATATAAAAATAATTTTATAAATTAATGTAGTTTTATTTGATCTGTTAGATCTATTTTATAATAAAAATAATTATATAATCTGATAAATCATATCAAATCATATCAATGTATAAAATTATTTTTATATAATTATTTTGTGACTAGAATATTTCTAACTGGGAACATATAGTCCGAGACTCCGTATCGGTGTGCTATCTTGTCCCAACCCATAAACGTTTAGCACAAACTAGCACAGACAATTTTGACCTTCAAACATTCCCCATTCTTATTT
>QEOT01006819.1:137352-195497 GCA_003123785.1 Pterocarya stenoptera
ACTCTCTAATGGTTTAGTAGCAAAATCTGTTACTTTCTTATCTCACAAGAAAGGGAGAACTGTTGAGATAATTGCAATCAGAAAATTAGCTAGTCTTTACAAAAAAAAATATATATATATATATAGCAGGAAATAAAGAGAAAAATTCAAAGGATGGGTCATTTATTTATAAATTCAAACATAAGAACTGTTTAAAAACTCACTCAGAGCATTTCCATCCGATTCCCTATTATTTTCTTCAAATTTTAGCTAGAAATCATATTTTCTATAATTTTTTCCTAAATTTACTTTATCTTTAAAAAAATCTCCTACATTTCATTCTCTATTATTTCTCTATTCTATTAAAATAATATTTTTCTATTCTTTATTTATTATTATTTCTACTATTTTATTTTTACATTTTTAACTACTCCCTTTAAAATATATATAAAAAGTGATTTAGGGATAAATAGTAACTTACTAAATATAGGGAACTACTGTTCAACATCCTAAAGCTTTTTCTTGTAATTGGAAACCAGATGGAGCGTGCATTTGGAAAAAAAAAATCCAAAATACAAACCCTATAGTTTAAAGAATAAAATATTTTAAAAAACCGGATGAGAATTCTCTCAAGCACACGGGCTGCACACACATCTAACCCTTTGACCCCAAGTCGCGCCTTTGAGCCTTCCGGGACCTAAGCCTGTATTACACAGTATTAGGTCTCAGCCTCAGCCCATGGCACTAAAGTGTCTATTGAATTTTTCTTTATAGAGAAAATTCTTAGAACCGGTCGGACTAATATTATCTAAATAACAGCTACCAATAATTAAGTGACACCTAGACTTTCCACCACAGTTATCTTGAAGCAGCAGTGCATCAGAAAATCCTTATGTCAGGGTGCTTCCGGAGTAGGATTGATGTGATATCACTGCATGTCATGTAATCAAAATTATACAAGTAAATAACAATTTTAATTGATATGACATCTTATGATAAAATGATACATGTCATGTAATGCTATTGTCAAGATCTTGGAGATTGCTTGCTATCATCGTTGATGAATCTCATGAGGTATCAGCCTGAGCACAATTGTCAATTGCTTTGTGTTAGCAATACCAATAGTTGCAATATTGAAGATGGCAATTGATTAAGTGCCTAATAGAAATTGTGGGGACAAGGATTTGTTGTCTCAAGCATTGCAAATATGTTCTCATTCAAATTATGTTTATATCTTTTTACATAATACATAACATTTTTAATTTTTTTGTTATCTATATATATCTTTATATTTAATGCTTTAGCTACAAAAAATCTCATAAAAGTAAACATATATACTGATGTGGCTTGATATGGTACGTTAGATTGTAAAACTACTTTTATTGTAAAGTAGATCTAATGTATTGTATGAAACTATGTCAGTTTGTAAATTTACTTTTGTGGAATCTCTTTGTAGTTGTAACACTTCTCATCTTTATTTTTGACCGCTGTGATGAACCCAAATCTTGGCTCCACCACCGTCCTTTGAGTAGGCAACTCGGGTGGTGGATGTGGTGGAAGACATTTCTAACAATAAACATTACAGAAGAAACATGATGATTATGAAATTCAAACTGCCAATAATAGCATACATATAGATATAACTGTGAAGTATGCACCAAATCTATTACAATATAGGCCCAAAAGGGTAGACCCATTACCATATCTCATCACGCAATAAGGGCAGGAAACCCAAATAGGGATGGAGCCTAAGAATAAAGAAAGACCCATAACAGATAAGGACCTCCTGGGCTCTATACAGTATTCTTAATTCTATATCAATAGCCAAAACCAGTTCACTCACTGTCTTTGCATCCAAATGCTGAGAGCTCTGCCACAGTCTGAGGTTCCCCATCTTGCAAGCAATTAATGGGAGGTATAGTCAAGGTTTCCTGATTTCCGTAGGCATTCCAGCAGAATGGATCATCCACCAGCTCCCCTTCCTGTGGGAAAAGCTCCACCTCTGAGAGTGTTATATTTGTGCAGGGAATTGTGTCACTGCATGCAAAATGTATGGGGGGCTGGCGCACATCGTAGGTGCCCTTTATGTTCCTGAAGGAAATGTCGTAGACATGTACTGCTGATGTTTGGTTTAAACATGCCTTTGACAAGCAGTAATACTGGTCTATGATTATGCAGTTCATGACATTCTCCATTTGGATGTTCTCGAATGATATGCCTGTCACAGAACCCATCCCACCTTGCCATGTCTTGATTCTGAGCCCATTGTCCGATTCCTTGATGACTGCGTTTCTGACTGTTATGTTAGATACACATGCCTGGGAATTGTGCACTCCAAGGCTTCCAATGCTGCAGAAGAAAACAAAGGAGTTAGAATGCCATGGCTCTGAGCACTTACATGTGTGGAGCATTAAAAAAATAACAGGATTTTGATCTCCTAGAGTTCTTACCCAAACTCTAACGCCAAGATTGGAAGAGATATAGATATTAAATGCTTAATAAGTGCTGTGGGACCTACTGTATGTGTTTATCTCTGTCCTGTTTTATGCCTTAGAGTCCGGATAAAAACTCTGGGCGGTTTAAATGCAAAACATGCTCCTAAAGGAAGTGTTATTTGCTTTCTATATGACAACAAAGAACAATTATAAGTCAACAAGTGCCATCCTCCCCTGTTGCTTTTTTCACTGTTCTGCTTGTGTGAATATACCTCTAAGATGCTACTCAAAGAATTCTTGTGGTTTGTGGTCACAAATTATTTTCCATGTACATGCTTTCAGGTAAACTAAATTAAAAAAGATATCATCCCTGAAATTTAGCAAGACTAAGTAAAAATGAATGATTAAACACCTTATCCCGTGACTAGGTCCGCAAGTTACACCCTCAATGTCAACATTTGAACACCCAGGTCCAATGGAAATGCAATCATCGCCTGCATTAAATCAGTCTGCATTATTACATCTAATGCATAATACATGAAGGTCTACATATAATAACCAAGTTAAACAATTTTCAGACGAGTTAAATTTCCTACCATTGGCTATCATGGAGTTGTATATTCCAACAGTCTTGGTGTTCTCAATGTGGATCCCATCAGTATTGGGGCTAAGTTTAGGTGAAGAGATGGACAATTTGTCTATCAATACTCCTTCACAGCCATCGAATTTCATATGGAACTGAGGACTATTTTGGATCTTTAAATTGCTGACCACCAAATTTGAGCTCATGAAGAACCTAATTAACTGTAAAACAAAGTAAATAAGATTGTCGTTTAGTCACTAAGAACCAACTTGGTTATTGAATCTTCAAGTTGGGTTTTCAATGATTCTACTTACTGCAGGAGAGTCGCATGGTCCTGACATTGTCGATCCATTAGGCCCCTGAAATGGCAAATCGCTCGCATTCAGTAATGTAATATCTTCATTTCCATGGAAATGAATAAATAGGCACAGTTTAACATAGTGTCAATTGAATTTGGAATAAATAAATTACCCTGTGAGGCTTGCAAGGGAGCTCCCACCACTTCTGGCCATTCCCTTCAATGGTTCCTTTTCCTGTGAAAGACATGTGGTCAAGTCGGTAAAACACGAGCCATTGTTTCCGGCTGTCTGCTTTTGGCCAGGAATCTGGTCCATCCGGTGGCATTAGGACTCCATCCACCTTTAACACAAATGAAGCTTAGATTGAACTGAGCTGTATAGATCAAAACTCTCTATATAGCAAGCACTCAACTGGATGAAATGAGCAGAAGAGCAAGGAATCTCTGTTTGAAATACTTACTTGGAATACAAGTCCCGGCTTGCATGGCCCTGAGAAGATTGTTGAAGTAACTATGAAACAATAGTCAGCTGGGGCTAGGACCACTCCTGATTCTACTGCACAAGCTGCTTTCCATGCTGCTGTGAATGCAGCAGTGTCATCAGTACAACCATCTCCGACTGCCCCAAAAGATGTTACATCGAAAACACCGTTGGTGCTAGAACTTCCAGGGTCATTTGGGTACGGGTCAGAAGGAACAGAAGGGGGATTAGCAGGGGATGAAGGGTCTTGAGATTCAGGGGGAGGAGCCGGGGAGCTTTTAGTCTGCTTCTTGTGGTGATGGTATCTTCCTTCCACATTGCTTGAATTCTGGAAGAAAAGGCTCGCCGTGATCCATATGACAAGAAGCGTGCGAGCGAGGTCCATGAGAAGCAAATTTTTTAAGGCTTATATCAAGACAAATCTTTCAACCCTGTGGGTTTCTGAAGAATGCCTCTTAATGTTTGAGCAGGAAGCACCACAGAATGCTGCCCAAGTGTTCCTCTGGAAAGTGACAAAAACTTCAGTCTTCAGAGTTGTTATTGCAGAAAATTAATCAAGGAGATCAAAGAACGAAGATCAAGAAAGAAGGAGTGAGTTAAAACTCGATCAAGAAAGGAGTAGTGAGTTAAAATTCCTAGAGGCCTCAAATACAGTATTCTGGAAGGCAAGGACCATTTGAAAGGCTCATATTTATATTCAACTGAACGTTTCTCAGAAGAACTAATCTCATACCTAAGGCTTGACACCTGTCAAGTTACAGTTGATTGTGATGTCATTGTCCCTCGGAGAACGGTTGGAGGCTTTTGTAGAGAGCTCTTAGAGGTTGGTCTTCTGTGACAACCTTAGCAAAGTAGTCTTTGCCCTTCAGTGGATTTGTCCCTGGCTACTTGTTCTCACCTTTCTTTGTTCTCTCATTTAGTTCCAATTTCATATGGTCCAAAGATTTCATGTTTTCTACCCTGTTGTTCTTTAGTGAGGTGATCAAGCTGGGAAGAATTGCCTCTGCAACAGTTTTAAGCTTGTGAACTGAGTCTTTAGGCTATCATATCCTAGAAAGGAGTGCCAAAAAATGTATTTTTTATTGTTTCGTGTCTTAATTTGTGCTGTCGTTCAAAGCATCTCTTGTGCACTGAGCACCCAGATATGATCCATTCGAACGACAGTTTCCCGTTTGGTTTTAACCTAATGAGCCCACCCAGATCATCGCTCTCAACTTAAACTCTCGTACCTTCTCTCTCTCTCTCTCTCTCTCTCTCTCTCTCTCTCTCTCTATATATATATATATATGCGAATCTTCAAACTTTTCATGATCATCGTCATCATCAATACAGCAATTTTCCTGGCCTTATTAGTGTATATAAGAGGGAATCATATCGAAAAGGAAGATACACATGCAGAAGTGTAGACAATTACGCAATTTCCAACCACTACACTATTTTGGTGTTTTATGTAGATTATGATGATTTTATTCCATGTATGTTTATTCGTATTATGTACTGAGCTCTCCGACCAACCCCCTGATCCCTCTCTATCGTCAGCTAAATCAAACATCAATTAATATTGATCGAGATGTTTTATATATACCTTGATCGATCAGTACATTCGGCTTAAATTAAGGCCATGTGGATGTCACATCATGTATCGTCATCAATCATGCATGCATGCATTATATTTACTATTGATATTATTTTCATTAATTAATTGTTGCTTCGTGAACTCCTTTATTGATGAGAGAGACGTGTCTTGTTATAGTTTGGAGATGTGGGAATGAGAGAATAAATTAAAAAAACAAAAAATCAGCAGAAGCAATTGGGTGGATGTGGGAGGTTTTGATGCAAAAAGCATAGAACTCGTGACTTTTTGTTGTTGTTTAGCTCCTTGTGGCCATAGATGTAGCTAAGATCGATGCATGCAGTAGGTGTGAGACATGCAACAGCATTAAACCAACCATCCACGGGTGTGCATGTCCAATTCCTATGGCTAATTCGTACATCCAAAAGGCTAAAAAAAAAGATAAACTCTTCAGTCCCATGCCGCCTTTAAATCTCACGTGACCCTTCAAACCAAATTATATACAAAAACTTGGAATTGATGCAATGGTTGACAGAGAAAATATTGTCATCTCGACATATTGTAATAAAAGTGGAATGAGAGTAGCGTAGTATATAACATAACTCATAACATAGTACTGTGTCGACGCACATGATTATCCATCAACCCTTAATTTTTCATCAACAAAAAAGAATTGATCTAAAGATGAACGAGTAATACACGTCAGTATAATAAGATGAAAATAAGACGAGAATATATTAAAGTTGCACAAGTCAAACAAACAGGAATAAAAGCAGCATAAATTCACCTGAGTGAAGGAGCTGGATTATAGGGGGAAGTTTCAGCCAGCATGCAAAGCTAGCCGGCCCACGTTAGTGTGCTTTACAGGTGCCAAACATGGGTAATTTAGATGTATGGAAAATGGGAGTTTGCAGAAGAGGGTTTTTATAGAGGATTAACCTTAGATCCATCGACCTTGCCTTTACGACTTTTGTTTTGGCATGCATTGCATATGGCATGTGGTTTGTCTCTGTCTGTCACGTGCACGCTCTCACGGGTGGACTCAAATAAAATATGCTAAAGAAGAGCACTTGGCGTGCACTTTATGCTGTTCATTTGACAACATAAGATTGATGATGTCTATGTGTTTGTGGTTTTCAGCTATGACACGTCGGATTCAGCTACAGCTACCCCCACACACACAACACAAATTCGCCCTCTCTTATTGGTTTCTTGCTCATGGGACCCGCTTTGCTGTGCCACGTGTGGGGTCCTCCCACACTCCATAATGGAAATGAGTGATTGAGAGAGAGAGAGAGAGACTGATCACATGCTACCGTAAGTTGATTTTGCTTATACAATTAAGATGACTTAAGTGGAGATCCCACTGTTTTTGAAAGGAAAGATGGAGTCGTGACACGTGTAAGTTCATATTGCTTAGGGTTTTATTAGGTAACTTCTTACTATTCATCTATATTTCACACTCCATACTTTTTAATATTTTTTTAAAATTTTTTCTTGAATTTATTTATTTTTTAAATATTTCAAATTTTTTATTCACTATTCATATAAAAAAAATTTGATAAAAAAAATTAAAAAAAATAGTGAAATATGAAATATAGATAAATAATAAGAGGTTGTGAAGATTTTTTGTATTGCTTACACTTAAGACATCTGAAATCGAGAACACTCTCCTTTAAAAGGGCAATTGGAGTGGTGACACGTGTAAAATGGGAACTCACGGGTTGGTGTTTCAGGGAAGTCACGGGTGTGGGAAGGGATTAAACATTGGTCACAAGATTGGTAATGCTGGGTTTAAGATACCCCTTAACTTGTACTTAACAACATAAACAAACAAAGCATAAAATGGATGGCTGTGAAAAAATCACCGCCACCAACAGAAGTTTGGTGATCTTAATTAAGGGCTCATGTGAAACTTCGACTCAATTTAGTTTAATTTTAAATTAAATCTAATATTTAAATATTCAACTCTCAAATCACTAAACTCATTATAACTTAAAATATTTTTACATGTGGGAATCACAACTTTTTCAATTCAACACCTATTTATATACAGGACCTACAACTTTTTTTAATTTCCTATAAATACATCTAAACTCATCTTAACATTCAAATACAACTAAACTCATTTTAGGTTGATCTCACTCTATTATTTCAACTTACTACTATTTATAAAGAATTTAACTCATCTCAACATCCAAACAAGACCTAAATCCTATGAATCCCAGAATCTACCTCGTCACACCACATTTATTTTTGTTGCGTGTATTTTGTGATTGCTCGATATCCCCAAAAAGAAACTAAAAAAAACAAAAAATAAAATACAAATAGTTGTGTTCGTGTCGTGTTAAGTAATGAGTATTAGACTATATAAATCAACCCGAATACGACTCATATCCTAAAACCTAACATGATCTATATAAATAACGGATGACACAACATGATCCGTTTAATGGGTTAATGTAGATACGACCCATTTAACCAGTTTTATACAAATTATGGGTTTTGCTAACCCGTATATTTAATTTTTAATCCAATTAATATAATTTCATATATAATACAAAGATAACTATATAAATATTTCATAATTACAATTAGATTCATGATAAAATATTTTATTATCAATATCCAAACCAATAATATATAAGAAAACTAATATTTTCTTTAAAAAAAAAATTATATACTAACAAAAAAAGTTTAATAGTTTAAGATATTAAGTAGTCAAACACTTTAATATTAGATATTCTCAACAACAACAAAAAGACATATAAGACTATACATTTATAAAATTTAAAACTAGAACTTTGTGTTATATGGGTCTATTTCAGATTATGTGGGCTGACCAACAATTGATCCGTTTATTAATTATTGAGTCAATATATTTTGACCAAAATTCATTTATTTTGTATCTTATTCATATCGAGTTCATAGGATGTGCCATATATTACCCCCTTATTCAAGAATAAATATATGGAGGTGTCTATTAAATAAATGACTGACTTTAGAAATACCATAAATAAATAGGTCTCAGAAGCAGTATTAAAACTGAAGGGAACCTCAAAAGCCCGTGATGCAGCAGACCCCTTGCAAAAGGATTTCGTCGCTATGGGCCAGGGGCACACGTGATGTTTATTGACATTGGTGTACTTGGGACCAAACCATCAACCATCATATAGAAAAATAAACAAATAAATAACTAGTCTAGTGTATACAAGTTTTGGCACTAATATAATATATTACACTTCTATTTCACTTTTATTCTATTATAGTAAGATGATATTAATCAATAATTTTTAAATTTTCTTTTACAAAAAATAAAAGATAAAAGGATAATAAAAATATCATATTTTACGTCGAGAGATAAAAAGTACAATATGTAGTAGTATCACTCATAGTTTTGACCTCATTTGGATAGTGAAAGTATCTTATATCATTTCATCATTACAATTTTTTTAAATTTTCACGTAAAATATAATAAACAATTCAACTTTTTTGCAAATCTTAAAATAATAATAATATTAAAAAAATAACATTCTAACAATATTTTATTTAATTTTCATCTTTTATCTCAACTCATCTCAATTTACTATCCAAACTGCACTTGATCTTCGGGCTGAACTGTACACAATGTTTGAATATATATGTATTTGTTAAAATCTAAATTTTGTTGATAAGAGTTATAAGAATATAATATAAATAATTTATATATTTTAAAAAAATCCAAGTGCTTAGTGAATATGCTCGAATTCACTTAAAATAAAGAAGTAAAGAAATAAATTATTTGTGAATGTAAAATGCAACTTGGTAATAAACTTCAAATCGTCTCACATCAAGTAAAAAATAAACGAACTTGACTCAATTACAATTACATTCCTATTCTCCTACAACAATATATATAAATATAAATATATATATTTATATTTATATTCACGAGCATTGGTTATATGATTGTTGTGCAATATGGTTGTATATGAATAACGATACACTTATAACTATTTTAAATATATTAAAAAAATAATTTTAATTTTACACAACTATTATCTATTCAACATACAAGAGATAATTATGTAAATAGATTTTGAAAATTTTTTCTCAGCAGTCCATATTCATCATTCCATACCTTACACCTTATGAAAAACACTCACACATTCTATGAAAAATTATAGATATGAGATGTGTAATGTGAATAGTGATTGATTTGTAGCAAAACTCATATTTTAATACAATCATTTGCTCTAGACTCAACAAAGTTTTGAGTTGTTGGAGAGCCCAAGTGACTGAAAACTTGAAATGGATAAGAAACGTGGCATTAATAGTTGCAAATTAGACCGTCAAGTGAGGTAATTAAAATAAATAAATAATTAAAATAATGATAATTAATTAACTTTTTTATCAATAAAAATAGAGAAATGGACTTGAAAACTACCCTTAGCACCCCATGGCCACCTCCTCTTGAGGCGGTGTATTCAACATGGGAAGCCTCCATCCTCCTCAAAGGATTCGATTGAAGTTTTCCTTCCCCTCATAAGGCAGGTGGTCGGAAGACTTCACTTCTAGATTAGCTATTAATATGGGGAGCTATTGTTCATTCCCAAATCATTTTTTATTAATATTTTATTTAGTTGACAAAACAAACTCTTCTTCTAATCATCTACACTTCGTCTCATTTTTCATATTTGTTATAGTTGAAATTTGGAAAAAAAAAATGTCACCATTGAGATGATCCAATTTTATTTTATTTTATTTTTTTAAAAGAGACCATTTGTGAAAATATGATTTTTTTTAAAAATATTATTATCACAAAAAACATTATCGTTTAGAGTGATAAAGAGCTTAAAAAGTTTTTATTACATATGAAAAGTCGAAAACAAGAGTACAAAAAACAATTAAATAATTATGAAAATGTGAAATAAAAAAGTTCAAAAATTTTCTTCCACTCTTTTCCCGAGAGACAAAAAACTAAGTAGTTAGAAATGTACAAAGAAATTAGTAGAAAATTAATAAAGAAAAAATAAAAAAATTATTTTAATAGAATAGAAAAAAAATTAGTGAATGGGATGTAAAAAGTTTTAAAAAGATAGATGGTTAAAATAAAGAAAAATGATTTTTAAATGAAATCTAGGAAAAAATTTGGTCATTCCAATGTGGGTGCTCTAACCATTTAGCCAACCACTTCATAATTGCATTTAATGTGTTGTGCCATTTGTATTTTATATCAGAATCTACATTAACTCATACCAATTTCTTTGTTATAAAAAAAAAAAAGAAAAAAGAAAAAAAGAAAAAAAAGAAGAAGAAGCCCTCATACCAATTTCTTCTCCCCCAAACTTCGTATTCTTCTGAGCTTTTGAAACTAGAAAATGTGCCAATCTTGATCAAACTGAAAAAAAAAAAAAAAAATGTGCCAATTGAGGTATGTGTTAGGAACGATAAGAAAAAAAATATTAATATTAAAATCAAGAGAAATTTTATTTACAGTTTTGAATGGAAGACTATGTATTTAGTCACATTGATGAATGGGGGTAAAATGAGAAAAACATCATTTTAAAAAAAATATTACTTGCATGAGGAGTTTCTATTTGGAGATTGTATGTAAACTAATTTTAAAATTAATAATGCACGACACATGTAGGGACGAATTAAGGAGGGGCGGGGGCATGCCGCCCTCCCCCAAAAAAATTCTGATATTTTTAATAATTTAATCCAAAATAATGTAAAAATAAGATTATATGTGGATTAAATAAATATGTTTTATTCTCCATAAATCATGTATATGCTCATTGATTCATCATGTACATATTAATTTTTTTAATTTGATTTATTATGTTGTATGTATGTTTAGATTAGTTTTGAATATCATAATATGACTTTTCATGTGTCATTTTCTTTACCATTTATTTTGAAAACTTAAGTTCAATAATATGGACGTACAAGCCAAAAACTTTAAATCATAAACATTATTAAAACTAAGTTTTGGAATAAAAATAAATTGAAGAGACTTTTTCAGTTTTAATATTGTTGAGATAATGTTTCCAAATAAAATAAACAAAGACTTTCTTGTAAATTATTACTAGTCTATATTAAGAAAGAATGTGATAATTGATGATATTTATTTGTTGAAGATCAATTGGCATGTTAAATTTTTTTTATATTTTTTTATTTTAAATTCAGACTTAAAACTTCCTATATACTTATGCACGATTTTAAATAATCTTTTAATTTTTGTTATATATAAATTTTTATATATCATATGATCTCTCCTCTACATAAATCTTGCATCTGTTTTTGGACATAAAATTTATGTAGTTCGACAACGTTTCTATATATACGGAGTTGTAGATAATTTTATTCAGATAATAATAAAAGATACAGTGCAACGATTGTACAAGGTTTAATACAATATATAGTAAATCCCAACTAGCGGGTTGAGTTGGATTAAGAGCCAAAACAGTCAAAGCCTCCACTCCATAACCCAAATCTGATTGAAAATTTATTAAGAAAATCATAATGGATCTTTTCTCAAACGGGTTATCAAACCGGATTGCACATAAACAGAACTAGATTCCAAAACAAAACACCAACAGTATAGATAGAACAATTTAAGAAATAGTCAATAAAGAGAGGTTGATCTATAAACAACAGTGGATGTGGATGTGAATCGGATTAGATAGGTATTGCCCATTTTCAAGGCCAAAGGGGGTGTTAAATATGCCTTTAGGAGATGCTACACAAAGAGCACCAGGCAAAGTAAATATCAACCTTAAACTCGTCCTTTAATCTTTTTGAGCGGTTGGCCTGAGGCTCTGAGCCATGAAATGTGCAGCACCAGGTGGTCTGAATATTAATGATTAATATGCCCCCTCTCTACATTGATGACAAGTACTTTCCATTGATTGGAAATGTGAATAAAAATATATATATTTATATATATATATATATATATATAAAAGTAGTGCTACATCCATCACACAACACCCGTTTGGAGAAGAATAATATTTTTTTTATATATATATTTTATATTCTTCAATATTTTTTTTTTTAAATTTTAACATCACTAAAAATTATTTCTTTAATCACTAAATGTTAAAAATAAAAAATAAAAAATTATCGAGACCCAAGATGAATCTAATATATATATATATATATCATAGTGTATAGGGTGAGGGATATTCAACTTTTGGTGTGATGGGATAGCTCCAAACTCCAAAAGGATTGCCCATAAATAGTGGCAGCAGTTGGGCCAACCAACATGAACCAGTAATGAAGAGCCGATGCCCCCACATTCATTTTACGTGATTCTCATGCAGACACGTATGGATTCGACCAGTGTCACCATCCAACCAACCAACCCAACTCAAAAATAGTGAAACCAGAGATGATATAATATGCAGGTAGGGGTCGTGGCCTTTTTTCTGCCGTTTGTGCAGTAAATTAAATCAACAACCTTAGCCAGTTACTATAATCAGGAATATTGCAAGCTAACGTACTTGCTTGTGATTGGTCTTAATTGGCTTTGAACAGATCAATGAAATGAGTTTGGATAAAGCCAGCCCGGCGATGGAGCATATATATTATATAACCACACCGCGTGCGCTAAAAGGAAAATTAGGTCCTTAATGCATCAACTTCCATTGATGGCATTTGAAAATCTACCCATTATTGAGAACTGTATTTGTTTTCTTTATTGCTTTGATGATTTACATTACCTTCCCAACATCCACTTTTGAGCTGCAACTTTGTCTATATATATATATATATATATATTTGACAGTGCTATTCCTTGTTGAAAGTGCTACTGTATTTTTTTTTATATAAATATATATATATATGTATATCAATTAGAACAAGGATAATAAATATAAAGATAGTCATTTACAAATGATTAGAATTATATTTTAAAAAATATAAAATTATTAAATACATAACAAATCTAAAGTTTAGAATCAAATATATTGAAATCATAATGGGACATGCATTACTTCATTCGTTATAAAACCAATTAGACATGTATATATAATAATAAAAGTGTTTTTATAAATGAAAAAAATAAAAAATATTATTTTTAATTTTTTGAGAAAACCACATGGATATAATTCTTATTGTGAATGATAAAATGTAAAAATAGACTATTAATTTGAAATTTTAAAAAAATTCAAATGAAAATAATATTAATTTAGAAAGTGCTATTCAGTATGATTCATTATTATGAGAAATAATATGAAGATAATTATTTTTTAAATGATTTTTTATAGTAATAAAATATTATTTTAAAAACTTAAAGACAATATTTTCATTTTTGAACCTAAACACAATAATATTATTCTTTTCCGATTTGGAATTGCGATATTGATCTTAGAAAATAAAAAGATGTTCTTACTAAAATATTTTCTAAAGGACAAAAAGTGTTATTAATTTTTTCAATAATAGTTTAAAACATAAATATTATTAATCTAATGATTATGATTTATTTTTATGAATTACTATGAAAAATAATGTGAATATAATAATAATTATTAAATAATATTATATTGAGAAAATACTATTATTTTTAAAACTAAAAAAATATAAATATTATCCTAAGTTGTTAATTTCTTCCACAAATGTTCAATAAACCAAAATTTTTAATTTAGATTATTTATAAGTTATTAATATTTATTATTATTGTTATTATATTCTAATTAATAGTAGAATAACAGAAAAGTTAATTGTATTTTTAATGATGAACCAGAGGACAAAAAAATAATTATACAAATCATGTGGCTATTTTACTATTCTAACTAGAGGACAAAAATGTAAATGTCTAAATCAATTAAAAGTTATTATAAAAGATGATATAAATAAAATACAAGTAATTGTCGACATAATTATGTAAAATCAATAATAAATAATATCTATTGTGGATAATTGAGGCCAGTCCAAAACATATTAATCGAGCCTATCCAAGAAGAAGAAGAAGAAGAAGAAGAAGAAGAAGCACCAAATGGCATGTTTTAAGGGTTGCCCTAAGTCCCTCATCTTCATCCCCAGCCCCCTACCCGACATCTCTCTCTCTCTCTCCTCAGTTTTTCTATTTCTATCTCTGCTACATCTCTAAATACCCAACCCAGCAACACCATGCTCCCATTGTCATCTCGTTGTTTGTCCGACGCTGATCTACACGCCACAACAATCACGCCACCTCACTCCAATAAGTTCCTCTCTCCTCATCTCCCTCTCCAATGACCTCACTCTTCCCTCCCTCGGCCTCTCTATCTCTGTCTCGGTTACCCTCTTTGTTTCTCTCTCACTTCTCTATATTCTCTTTTCTCTCACCACCAATGCTGTTGCCCTCGGCATTGATAAGGCAAAGGGGGGCTAGGGGGCCATGGCCCCCCAAAGAGTTGGCATATTTTTTCTTTTTCTGAAAACTTTATGGTAATTAATTTTTTTCTATTTTATTTTAAAAAGTTAGAGAGCTGTGCCATGAATCAGCCACTGTTCACGGCTGATTCGCAGCACACCTTACGTATCTACATTTGTTTTTTTTGGGGTGCGCTTTACACTAGACCTGCTTCTACATTCTTCTACCCCTCTCTCTCTCATCATCTCACTCTCCAGCATCTCTCTCTCATCAGCTCACTTTCCACTCTCTCTCTCATCCCTCATCCTTTCTCTCTCGCCAGGTCTCTCTCTCTCTCCTCGACTCTCTCTCACATCTCGGCTCTCTCACATCTTCTCTCTCTCTCTCCTCGACTCTCTCTCTTTCATCAGATCTCCCTCTCATTTCTCATCACCTCTCTCTCTCCTTCCTCGGTCTCTTTCTCATCAGCTCTCTCTCTCTTGGTCGGTCAGTCTCTCTCTCATCAACTCTCTATCTCTCTCGCTCGGTCGGTCTCTCTCTCATCAGCTCTCTCTCATCAACTCTCTCTCTCTTGCTCGGTTGATTTCTCTCTCATCAACTCTCTGTCTCTCGCTTGGTCTCTCTCTCTCTATCCTCAATCATTCTCTCATCAGCTCTCTCTCATAAATCAGACTTGGAGTGAGTGGTTAGGAACATGTCATGTAAGGTGTAGATTGGCTGATGCCAAAAAGGGGCTGATGTAAAGTATTTTTCTTTAACAAAACCCTCCACATTCACTGGATAGTTAGCTACATGGTGTATAATTACGCTAATTAAATACTTTTTTAAATATAGGCTATTGCAATACATTATTCAACGAAATACAAAACTTAGTTTATGGTTTACATATATATTATGATATTACCTCTTTTATATCATTCCTATATAGTCGTTTCCATAGTTCATCTCACTTTTTGATTGCAATATATGAAAAGCTTAGGTGTAAAATTACCCATATTCATGGAAAAATATAAATTTAAAATTTATTTGTTTCTTTCTTATTATTTACACATTTTTTGATCGCTTCATTAGAGGTATGCTTAATAATATTTCAATTTAACTATTTGTTCCAGACTTAAAAGTATCCGGCCGTTCCAAACTTATAATCTTGACTTCATCCCTTGCCCTTGGTGTTGCCAATCTTGCTGCACGCTGGTAAGTCTTTGTCTCTCCCTTCATTCCACTTTCGTGCCGGAGGAAATGAGATTTGAACCCATGATAAATCTTCTTGTATGTCGATTTAGCAAACAAATGCCTTAAGGCACTCATCCATACCTCTAAGTTGTTGATCGCAAACTATATGGCCGCTAATGCTTGATATGTTAGGGTATTTTTTGCGGTAACGTAAAGTTGCTGGGAAAAACTCACTAAACGCTGCATTAGAGTTTAGTTGGTCAATTTTTTTTGTGACGTATTCTAGTCGCCGCAAAAAAAAAAAAAAAAAAAAAAACATTTTGTGATGAATATGTATTCGCTGAAAATATTGGGACTGAAAGGCAAAAAAGTTGCCTTTAGCGACCAATAACAATGTGGCGGCAAAAGATTTGGCCGCAAAAGGCCAGATATGTTGTAATGAATTTGGTTGGTTGCCCAAAGGGTTATCTAATTAGATCAACTGCGTAAGTTGCCACGGTCGCCCTTTACATTGTTCACATGCAAATAAACTATCAAAGATAAAAGGACGACAAAATGGTGACAAACAAATGTGCAAGCAGGGCCAAAGGGCCAAAGACGTAATTAATAACATCAAATAAAATTTACTGTTCACATGTTGATAGCCTCTTTTATAACAGAAGGAGATATAATTCATAGGGTTTGGCTCAAGTGATAAATAGCTTGGTCTAGGTGGTATGCTCCCTCCAAGTATGAGGTTCGATTCATCTTGAGTGCAAATAATAATTTCTAGGAACTATCGAACTGAATGAACTTCCCTTTGAACTTCAAAGTGGTTGATAAACTTCAACTTTCATTGCAATTCTTACATGAATTCTCAAGCAAAGCTTGCATGTGTGAGAGTTCAGGCTTATTTTGGAAGTGAGATGATCTCATCTCATCTCAAAACTTCTCATAATTTTTATTCTCAAACATAACTCAAACATAAATACAAACACTTTTCAATTTTAAATTTTTAACTTTTTTTGTTTAATTAGTTACCTAACCATTACAACTTTTTCAAATTTTAAAATAAAAATTATATTAAAATAATATTTTAACTTTATAATATTTTTATTTAACTTTTTCTCTATTCTTTTCCAAAATTCAATAAATTACCTTAACTCAAACTATTTCATTATTATTCACAAAATTATCGTCTCATCTTACTTCTCAAACGAGCCCTTAAAGCATGTAGCACTCAAGAAGATCGAAGGAAAAACAAGAGTGTTTATTTCTGAATTGAAATTTCAATTTTCATCCAATTTTACTCTATACACAATATATATAGGTATCGTTACTTAATTGTTAACTAATAAAATAAAAATTCTCATGAAGTAATAAAGTCTACA
Source organism: Pterocarya stenoptera (assembly GCA_003123785.1). Lineage (NCBI taxonomy): Eukaryota > Viridiplantae > Streptophyta > Magnoliopsida > Fagales > Juglandaceae > Pterocarya > Pterocarya stenoptera. The sequence goes on from QEOT01006819.1 coordinate 154,585, forward strand.
ATAACATACCTCAAACGAAAGCAAAAGCCATAATCAATAACATTTTTAAGGGAGATTTCAAGTGATAAATTTAAACCTTGATCAGTTCTTCATATAATATTGTATGTTATAAGACCTACTAAAAATACTTCACTATTATTTATTATTTTATTATTATATTTTATTATTATTGATTATTATTCAATTTTAAAAAATATTTTTTTATTATTATTTACAAAATATCTAAAAATACCTTGCTGTCTAAAGTGTATTTTAAGTTCTAACACTCTCCAAAAGGGAAACGCAATCCTCTCCAAAAAAGAAACAAGAAAAAGAAAAAGTAAAGCAATCCTAGATTCCTAACTCTCAAAAGTCTTCCATCAAAAAAAATAAACACTCTCAAAAGTCAAAGCCCGGAGGTAACTTAACTGAAGACAGGGGTAAAATAGTCATCAGGGGTTCACGCAGTCCAGCTGAACAGGCACGTGTACAGGTGCTACCGGCCCAACCGGTCCTTACAGCCCCAAATGGATCGGATTATATAATGATAATCTACCGTAACCCAGCCCACCACACGCATATACAGACGGCTTGAAAGTTGAAAGAGAGCAAACAAGAACCCTAATTCAATTCGCTCCGATCCAAGATTCGCAGATCAAGCTACCTAGGAAGGAAGAAGACAGAATACGATGCCATCGGAGATGATTGTGAGCCAGGAGATGGTGGCCGAGGTAATATGCCAACCGAGCCTCCCCATGCTGGACGTGAAATTTTACAAACCACTCTTGGATTCTGGTTTTGACGTTACTTTTTTTTAGGATTTGTTTTTGTTGGGGTCCCTAAGGTCCCTATAATTGATCCCTAGATTTCTTCTGCTAGAAATTCTGATGAGGTTGTTTTTCTGGATCCAGCCTAAAACTTTGTATTCTCTTCTTGATGTTATGATCTTCTTGGGGTTTGTTCATATGAAGTTCGATGATTTTATTCGTGTAGAATTTAAGAAATTATTTATGATGTTATGGTTTTGTCTATTTTGGGGTCCCTTTATCCCTATGGCTGAACACTAGGATTATGCTTGTTTAAAGTTTATTTAAGATTTTTTGTTATTGTAACTTTTATTGGGGAATGATTAGAAGCTGTATTACATGCACGGAGTTTGGAGTTCCAAAGCTTGTGTGGTTTAATTTGATGTTTGAGAAACTACTTGGTCTTTTGAATTACCTTCTGATTCTTTCTGAAAAATTGAAGTGATCAATTGAGACAAGTGCAGAAAAAGTTTCAAATTGTTGTTGGGTTTCCTTTGCGGTAATTGGGCTTCTAAAACTTCCTTCACCTCCTGATATGAGTCACGAGATGGTAGCACCACTGCTTTAGATCTGAAATTGAGGAAGAGTGCGGGATAGAAATATGCTTCTGAGTTCTTGTGGTGTCACCTGAGTTTTCTGATTTTCTTTTTTAATTCAAGTCATTCACTATAGGAATTTAAAGTTATATTCTCATTTTCCAAGCATGTATTGGACATGTATTTAGCTTTTTCTTTGTTTCCGTTATGTTTTAGAAAGTGGCATCCCGGGTTCTTGGAGTATAGGTACTTCATAGATTAGAGCCATATTTCCATTTAACTGGTGGTGGACTTGTGGAAACTAAGAAACTAATATTGAGATTTCTAAGATTTCTGTTGTTTCTAGTTATTGGCTTGTATGTTGTTTCTTAATTTTTAATTGGATAACAGAGGTGTGATGATATGTTAGATGTAGCCACCAGCTTTCATATCTGTGAATAATGGCTGAATGGGTGCAATCAACAGCTTGAGATTTTATTTCTAATAAACAGAGAAATTAAGGGAGGGGAAATCTTCATTTCATATTATGAGAGAAGGAACAAAGCATTATTTTGAAATCTTCAGATGATTGTTACAATTGGTGACATCTGATCAATCTATGCAATGTTTTAATAGATCTGATGTTGGGTTTCTATTCTTCTCTTTTATGCTTTCTTTTGAAAGTTTAGTTCTTTATTCTCTTGTGGGTTTTCTGTTTTTTGTACAGTTGCTTTGTAATGTATAATGTAGATACCTCTGACACTGGCTAACCTTTGTACATCTTCAATCAGGTTGTGAGTTGCTCGGACACCATTAAGGATGCTGTTATAGAATCTTCTGCTGCAAAGTTTGTTCCAAATATTCGTTCTGGTAGCTATGATGACATTGGACCAAGGAATAAATCCATGGATGATGAACACATTCGAATTGACGACCTATCTGCCCACACGAGTTCCGTTTTCGGGTGTCTTATACCAAGGGCATTTTATGCAGTTTTTGATGGTCATGGAGGGCCTGATGCAGCTTCATATATGAAGAAAAATGCGATGAAGTTATTTCTTGAAGATGCCGATTTGCCACAGACATCTGATATTGATGCCATCTTCTTAGAAGCGTTGGAGAATTCTCATCGAAAAGCTTTTTCGTTGGCAGACATTGCCTTGGCCAATGAATGCAGTGTTAGCAGTTTTTGTGGGACAACTGCACTGACTGCACTAATACTTGGAAGGCATTTACTGGTTGCAAATGTCGGTGACTGTCGAGCAGTACTCTGCAGGAAAGGAGAAGCAGTTGAGATGTCTCAAGATCATAGGCCTTCATATATACCAGAACGGCGGCGAGTTGAGGAGTTGGGTGGTTACATCGATGATAATGGATTTCTCAAGGGTGATCTCGGTGTCACCCGAGCCCTTGGAGATTGGTACTTGAAATCCCCACCTGGTTCTGCATCGCCGCTCATTGCTGAACCAGATGTTCGACAGGTTGTATTAACAGAGGATGATGAATTCTTGATTATTGGTTGTGATGGGATCTGGGATAAGATGACTAGCCAGTATGCAGTCAGTCTTGTCCGCCAAGGATTGAGGAAGCATGATGACCCACAGAAGTGTGCCAAGGAACTAGTTATGGAAGCATTACGATTGAAAACATCTGATAATCTCACTGTGATTGTTATCTGCTTTTCCTCCCCTAGTCGTGTACATCTTGAGTCAAGTTCTCAACGAAATCTAAAGAAGTCGAAACCACTTCTTTCTGAGCAGGCTCTAAGTATATTGAACAGCTTGCTAGAAGGAAATTGAATGTAAAGAAGTCGTTTTATTTACTGATTTTCTATATTGGCTGTTGAGGAGAGTTTAGGAAAATCAGCCAGCAATTTTGTAGGGGCTAGAAGTGAGTATAGGTTATGTCAAAACCTTCCAATTGGAAGGGGTGCTCGGCCATGGCCACCATATTTGATCTCTTTTTGCTCACTATTGCCCTAATATTTAGAAAATTGTGAAGAAGTGCTACAAATGGATTCATATTTGGCATAATTGTTGAGAATGTGGAAAAAGTGTGGCTGATTTTATTACATACCATGAATTGGGCTTTTTTTACTTTGTAATATGTGGTCTGATGATTGAAAGGTTGTTATTACGACAATTGAACTATTGCAAGTCAACGTTGTTTGTGGAGCCAACTAATGCGTTCTCTTCCAAGCTAGCTTGATAGAATGATCTTGATTTGAAGCTTGAGAGTTACTACGTCTACATCAATTTATTTTCACAAAATCTAAGTTACACGCTGACTTCTCAAAATCTTGGTTTAACAAAAAGTTAATTAAAAAACTCAACTGATGAGAAAATTGATTGAGATATCAACAAATAAACTTACTTTTTATGTAGACAAAATAATTAGGGAAGCTAGGGCCACCACCGAGAGGTGTCCTGACAGTTCCCATCAATTATAAGTCTAAAATATATTTTTTTTTTATTTTGTGTTTTTTTTTTTCCAGGCATTTTTTAAATCAATTTAATCATTTAAAAAAAATCACACTATTAAAAAAAATACTTGCTTAACTATTAAATAAAAAATAAAAAAATCGAATCGGTAGAATTTGTCGGAAGAATGTCTCGGTGGCTTCAGTATTTTCCCAAATAATTATAAAATATCATGATAATGATGTTAATGAGGTGTGTATGGCCACCATGCTCATACGATTTATAAACGTATAAAATGGGGTTTATATTGATTTTGAGTTGGCTTGGGGATCCGTTGGATGGTTGGTCAATCGATAAAGAAGTGTAATTTTATATTGATAACATAACTAAATAAAAACAAGTATGATTTTTTTCAAATTTATAGTTCATTTTTTCAAGTAATTATCGTGGCAGTGTCCTTTTATTAAAAAAATAGAGACGCCAACAGTAGATCCAGAGGGGTAACCTTAATTATATAATCTCCTTGGCAATAAAATATTGTCCACCAATTATATAATAATGCCTCATGCTCACATGTCATGTTTCATACTCAAATATTAAATACCTTGCTGCGTTCTCTTTCTTCAGACCAAGTGATCCACAAGAGTCGAACGGACTACATTCAAGTCTCAATTAATGCTTTTATAATATACTTATTTTGTGTAAAACATAGTAGAAATTGCACTACTATCTCATCAATAAATGTTAAAAAAATGTATACACTCTCATTTATTTCACTCTTGTGTGTGATTGAGAGAGAGAGAAATAGAAATAGAAATAGAAATAGAGAGATGTGTTGGATTGGGAAAGAAGAGAAATAGAGAATATGAGTGGTACTGTGAAAATGGTAGATTATATATTAGGACCACATTGAATGGCACCGTTTATGATTAATGTGAAACGGCTCTATTTAAGAGGTTTAAAATTAACAAGATTTAGGAGTGCTACTCATCATATACGAGCGGGTAGAACCTTCTCCGCCCTCTACACTCGCATGGTAGGGGTGGTAATTTTTCACCCCACCTTGAGTTACTGTCTGTTTAACCCTGCCTAACGGACGAACATATTTTTCAACCCACCACCTGTATTTCACCTTACCAAAATCTAGATATAAAGATACAAATCCAAATCTTTAGATTCAATCCCAACTCTTCATATCCAACTCTAAAATCTTTAGAGTCGTACCTCGAATGTGTAGATCCTTTTGCAAAGGGACAAATGACCAAACCGTGGTCACGGGTAGTGGAAACCCATGGTCACGCCTTGATCATGGATCTCTCAACCACAACTAGTTTGAGTAATCCACGACCATGAGTTTGCGAGAAGAAAACTGAAAGAAGGTGAGATGTAGGAGAAGAAGGAAATAAAGAAGATTTTGATTTGATTGCTAGAGAAGAAGAAGAAGAAGAAGTGAGAACTAGAGGTGACGACGAGAAGAAGAAGAAAGGAAGAAATTCTTTACGAATAATAATAAGTTGAGTACTGAAAGAAGTTATGTGGAGTCCATCTAAATTGAGTTTAAAGTGTATTTGAATATTAAGTGAGTTTAATACTTTTTCTAAAAAGTTAAAAAAGATTGTAGGTCCCACATATAAAAATGTGTTAAAGTTGTAAAAAGTTGTAGGTCTCACGTATAATAAGATTTTGAGTTGAGATGAATTTAATAATTTGAAAATTGAATGTTTGGATGAGTCAGCTTAAAAGCTTAATTGAGTCTTACAATCAAACGCAACTTTAGTCAAATTAGAGCTGCTTGAGCTCCCTCTCCACTGTTCACCATTCACACAAAATTTTTGCTTTCTCATGAATTTTTTTTCCATGGATTTGTGGTTTTTTAATAAATGTTATAGCCTAAATTTAGACTGACAACAACTCTACACTACCCTACGAAGTACATTTTATACCGCTGTACGTCGCCCAAGTAACAATAAATTATTAACTTGATGCTAAGAAATATGAAATCAGTTTATGGTAGCCATTTCCGTTTTGTTTATTCTGCCTTTTCATTTAATAAAATCATTTTCTTGCTTGTCAAAAATGAAAAAAGAAAAATAATCCGACGGCTGAGATTACATGTCCGGTTATCCTGGACCGGTCCAGAACATGCTGAAAAGAAATGGCGAGTTCTGTTTTGTAGATTCTGCATTTCGCCGTTCAACAGCCGCGGTAACATTTTTATATTATTATATATTTGGTACGCCATAGTACCAGCCGAAGAAGAAGAAGAAGAAGACGAAGACGACCAAGGAAATGGCTTTGGCAAGCTTCGCGAGACGGAAGGCCTACCTCTTCCTCTCCAGAAATCCCTCCAATTCCAGCTCCCTTGTTTTCAACTACTCCCACTCCCTCACTCCCTCCTCCAGGGGGTTTGCCTCCTCCGGATCTGATGAGAACGACGTCGTCGTCATTGGCGGTGGCCCCGGAGGCTACGTCGCCGCCATCAAAGCCGCCCAGCTCGGCCTCAAGACCACCTGTATCGAGAAGCGTGGGGCCCTCGGCGGCACCTGCCTCAACGTCGGCTGCATCCCTTCCAAGGTAGGGTTCTACTTGTTTTCTATTTTTTTTACACTCCTTTCCCTTTGTAATTTCTTATATACAAGTCCTTTCTTAATTTTTTTTCAATGAGTGGTTGTTTTTCTTTTATTGGCGGGATTTAGTGTTTCTGAGGTCTAATTACTTTATCGATTATATTTAGGTTGTATTGCAACTTACTTGCGTGTATCAAAATACACTTAACCTCGTCATACTTTGGGTTTGAAATACATTTTGGGGAATCATTCAAATTGTGATCACATCATCATCTATGTAAAAATCTATGAACCATAAAGAGAAACCTTTTAAAAGTCAATAAAAAAATGTATCAATTCATAGATTTCAGAGATGATCTAATTGGTTTATCAGGTCTTTATTCACATTATCAAGGTTATTTATTGCCCAGTAGGGAGGTCTTTATTCATGTCTTCTGGGTAAATAAAACCTTTGTGCTCTTTATGAAAATTAAGATTTTTTTTACAAGTAATTAAGAAGTTCTATTAATGAAACAATAGGCATGGCCCAAGGACCCAGGAGCTATAATAGATAAAGTGTTACTTGGTGCTAATGATCGTTGGATTAAACGCCATTTCTTCAAAACTAAAATAAAGGGTGGAGTGTAAGGTCACGGGTTCAGTCCCATATGAGTGTTGTTACATTTTATGACTACATGCCTTTCTCCCCCACTTCAATTACCGTTAGTATGGGTCACACATGAAAGTTTTACTGATAAAAAGTAAGTATGGGTCACATATGAAAGCTTTATCTTCCTATTTCTTGTCTTCTTGTGTTCAGGCGCTTCTGCATTCCTCCCACATGTATTATGAAGCCAAGCATGCATTTGCCAACCATGGAGTAAAGTTTTCTTCTGTCGAGGTTGATTTACCTGCCATGTTGGCCCAAAAGGATAAAGCTGTTACTAATCTTACTCGAGGTATTGAAGGCCTATTCAAGAAAAACAAGGTGAACTATGTCAAGGGCTATGGCAAGTTCATTTCCCCCTCTGAAGTTTCTGTGGACACCATTGATGGTGATAACACCATTGTTAAAGGTAAGAATATCATAATCGCCACTGGTTCTGATGTCAAATCTTTACCTGGGATCACCATTGATGAGAAGAGGATTGTATCATCGACGGGAGCTTTAGCTTTGTCTGAAGTGCCAAAGAAACTTGTGGTCATAGGAGCTGGCTACATTGGCCTGGAGATGGGCTCAGTCTGGGGCCGGCTTGGCTCTGAGGTAACTGTTGTTGAGTTTGCCTCAGATATTGTCCCAACCATGGACGGGGAAATTCGTAAGCAATTTCAGCGTGCTCTTGAGAAGCAAGAAATGAAATTCATGCTCAAGACTAAGGTGGTAGGAGTTGATACTTCTGGAGATGGTGTGAAGCTGACACTTGAACCAGCAGCTGGTGGTGACCAGACCATACTTGAAGCCGATGTTGTTCTTGTCTCTGCTGGCAGGACTCCATTCACAGCTGGACTAGATCTGGAGAAAATAGGAGTGGAAACTGATAAGATTGGACGGATTTTAGTCAATGAAAGATTTGCTACAAATGTGTCAGGTGTTTTTGCCATTGGTGATGTTATTCCAGGGCCAATGTTAGCCCACAAGGCAGAAGAAGATGGGGTTGCTTGTGTGGAGTTTATTGCTGGTAAGATAGGCCACGTGGACTACGACAAGGTCCCTGGGGTTGTCTATACTCACCCTGAGGTTGCATCTGTTGGAAAGACTGAGGAGCAGGTGAAGACACTTGGCGTAGATTACCGAGTTGGAAAGTTCCCGTTCCTTGCAAATAGCAGGGCCAAGGCAATTGATAATGCGGAAGGGTTGGTCAAGATATTAGCTGAAAAGGAGACAGACAAGATATTGGGAGTCCACATCATGGCACCCAATGCTGGAGAGCTCATTCACGAGGCAGTGATAGCTTTGCAGTATGACGCCGCAAGCGAGGATATAGCACGCGTTTGCCATGCACATCCGACGATGAGTGAGGCATTGAAGGAAGCTGCAATGGCCACATATGACAAACCCATACACATCTAGGAAGTTGGCTATTACTTTCCTTTCACTTTTTGGTTTCAAAGAATTTTGGAATGATTACCTTCCATTTTCTGAATCTTCCACTCATGGAAGCAGACGGTATCTTTGAAAATAGAAATGTGCTGTCATTTCACTGTTTTACCAGGACAAAATATTTTTGTGTTTTTATTTGTGTTCTAATAACAACATAAGATGGGTATGTTGATCTAATGGGGGTGCCATTACGGTCTATATAACTGGGTTACTGCTAGCGTGTTGGATATACCTCTATTTTGTCTCATTATTTTATACATCATGCATTTATAAATGCATGCATGCATTATTGTTTCTGTAAATGCACACATAAATGAAAATGCTGTAACGCTCTACTTGTTTGGACTCTTTCTTATTCTTGCCACATTAATCTGGTAAGTAGTAGAGTCAAGTGCCGTTCTTCACTTTTATCTATTGGATTTACCTTTTCGTTTGTGTGCCGTCTGTACCTTTGGTGTATGTTCTTCATAATGTTCAATATGCCCGGCTTTTTATTAAGCAGATAAAGTGTTTCGATATAATATTTTTCCCTCAAATTTTCTTCTAAGTGGTTTCAAATTTTGTATAATGCTGGCACTCATGTACCAGAAGGTTGTTAGAGGCAAGCAGAATATTTTCAATTGTTCTTTTGTGTTTACTGGACGTGCTCCCCTCGAAGAGAGCTGTGTTCTTACCTATGACATTAATTCCAGAACTTTCCATTGTTTCCTATCCATTTCTCTCTCCTTTCAAGCTTAATTTCTACTACTCTTTATCTGAGTTTATTACATTGGGTATCAGAGAAGTCGATTCTCCGTGCTATCAATTTCACATGGTGGAAGGTACACAGTTTAATCAATTGCAAGATGGGTTAAACTCCTTGAAGAAAGCCACTAAATCACAGTTTAAAAGGTGGAGATGCAGGAATTGAGATGGCAAGTTGAAAAATCTGTGGAAGGCGAGATGCAAGCCATGCGCAGACAGGCGGAAGCAGTGTCTCATCAGCTCTCTTCACTGACTATAGAACTGCAAAGGAAAAGCACTAATCAATTTGAGGACTCATCATCCAACCAGAGGGAGTCTAGACAAGAATCAGTAATGACACATATGGGGGAGATCCAACCATGGGCAGTGATGTTGGAGTTTCCTACTTTTCAGGGTGAGGACCCTTTGGGATGGCTTTATAAGGTAAATAAGTTCTTCATCTTCCACTACACACCACTACAACATAGAATGAGGCTTGTATCATTTCATATGAAGGGCCAAGCCTTGGTGTGGTTCCAAGACTTGGATGAGTCTGGAGATTTGACAGGTTGGGATGAGTTTGTGAGGGCTCTATTGGTTCGATTTGGCCCTAGCAGCTATGATGATCCTATGGAACAATTAACCCACCTTAGACAAATGGGTACTCTGGAAGCATACAAGTCCAACTTTGAGTTCTTATCAAGCATGCTAAGAGGGCTGTCAGAGGGGTATAAGCTTAGCTGTTTTTTAAGTGGATTAAGAGATGACATTAGACTACCTGGCCGTATGTTTACCCTCTAATTTGACCATATCTTGTAGCCTAGCTAAAATCCAAGAAGAGAATGTTAACCTACACAAAAAACTAACTACCCATACCTTTAATACCTAGCCCACTGAACCAGCCTCCTTTAAATTCCATCCCACCCATCAACCACCAGAACCAAACAAAAACCAAAGCAAGGCAATTGTCTCCGTGCAGAAAATTAGCCAAGCTCAAATGAAAAACAGAAGAGAGGGGTGCCTTTGTTACTATTGTGATTCCAAATGAAATCCAGGCCACAAGTGCCACAGTCCTAAACTTTATTTGATTGAAGAGGTGGATGATGTTGTAGAGGGAAGTGGGGAAAATACTGAAATGGGGGTTGAACAACAGGAACAACTCAAATTGATGTACTCAGAAAATCCACCAGAAATATTATTGCATGCGATTACAGGTTCCTTAATCCCTAGGACTATGAGGGTTAAGGGCAAAATTGGTAGCCAATATGTCATCATTCTTATAGACTCAGTACCCATAACTTTGTGGACTCTGCCATACTAAACCGAGTCTTTCTACCCCTGATTGAGGAAGAAAAAGTAAGGGCTAAGGTGGCAAATGGAGAAAAGGTAGACAGTAAAGGAGAGGTAGTGGGGTTTAATGTACACATACAAAGAGTTAATTTCTTAGTTGATATGTTTGTGCTGGTTTTAGCAGGCTGTGGCATGGTGCTTGGCGTGCAATGGCTTCAAAATATGGGTTCCATTCTATGAAATTTTAAAGAACTCACTATGCAATTTTCTCATAAGCAAAAACCAATGAAGTTGAAGGGGTTAAGTGTGAATACCTAGATTGAGGAAGTCTCTATCAGCATACTTCATAAAATGGAGAATATGGGAGTGTTGTTGCATATGATTGAGGAGTCCATAGGGGCAACAAGTCCAGAAAATTCCCCAGCCATCTAGCAATTACTAGATTAGTATTCTGACATATTTTCCTACCCAACCAGCTTACCACCTACAAGACCACACGATCATTCAATTAACCTTCAGCCAAGAACTAGCTCCATTTCTGTACGACTCTATCGCTACCCCTATGTTGAAAAAGATGAAATAGAAATGATAGTTAAAGAGCTACTGGACTCAGGTGTTGTGAGGTCTAGCCAAAGCCCCATACTCCTCCCCTGTGTTGTTGGCAAGAAAGGCGGATGAGACATGGAGATTGTGTATAGACTATCGAGCCCTTAATAGTGTGAATATTAAGGACAAATTCCCCATATCGGTAGTAGAGGAGTTGATGGCTAAGCTGTTTGGAATCAAGATCTTCTCTAAGCTTGATCTAAGGTTAGGCTACCATCAAATAAGGGTCAAACCAACAAATGTACCAAAAACTGCCACTCGCACCCATGAAGGGCACTACGAATTCCTAGTTATGCCTTTTGGCTTAACTAATGACCTTTCAACTTTTCAAGTTTGATGAACGAGATTTTTAGACCCCATCTCAAAAAATTTATTTTAGTATTTTTTTATGACACTTTAATTGACAGCAAGGATTCCAAGGAGCACCTAACTCACCTACAACTTGCATATTTGAAATCTTGAGGAAGAACCAATTGTTTGCCAAACTAAGCAAATGCAAGTTTAGGGGTGAAGAAATCTCCTACTTGGGGCATTTGATATCAAGTTAGGGGGTAAAGGCAGACCTTGATAAATTACAAGCTATGATGAGTTGGCCAAAACCTAAGTCTCTAAAAGCCTTGAGGGGTTTTTTTGAGCTTAACCGGGTATTACAGAAGATTCATAAAGAATTATAGCAGAATTATTGCTAAGTTGACCAATTTGCTAAAAAATGACAGTTTGAAATGGGAATGAAGGGGTACAAGAGGCATTTGAGAAGTTGAAGTCAGCCCTCACTTAACCACCAGTTTTAGCACTTTCTAATTTCTAGTTTCGGTTTATTATTGAATGCGATGCTTCTAGAGATGCTATGAGAGCTGTCCTTATATAAGAGGGCAGACCATTGGCCTTTTTTAGCAAGGCCTTGAAGGGAAGGGTCTTAGGGTTATTAACATACGAAAAGGAGTTGTATGCACTAGTGTCAGCAGTGCAAAAATGGAGTCCCTATTTACATGGGCAGACTTTTGTTGTTAAAACTGACCACCAAAGCCTTAAGTTTTTATTAGACCAAATGGTGGGCACACCTATGCAGTAGAAGTGGGTGTCAAAATTGATGGGGTATGACTTTATAGTGGAATATAAGAAATGAAAGGAAAATGTGGTGTCGGATGCCTTGTCGAGGTAATGAGCAAAGGAAGTTTGGGTAGCTATGTTCTCACTGCCAAGTTTTGACCGGGTCATGGAAATTAAGGCTTCCTATGACTTTAATGAAAAGTTAAAAGATCTACTAAGAAAACATTTTGGAGGAAATCTGCGATTCTCTTACTCCATGAGGGATGAGGCAAGTATCATAGTAGTCCAGAGACCAAATTTGGACTTTACTCAAGGAAAACATCACAGTGGCCAAAAACCGTATGAAGCATTACTCAGATTTGAAAAGAAAAGAACAACAGTATGCAGTAGGTGATTGGGTCTACCTTCAACTTTAGTTGTATAGGCAGACCTTGGTGCAACAACTTCAAACTTTGAAACTTTCTCCCCACTTCTATGGCCCTTTCCAGGTGGTGCAATGGCTGAGTGAGGTGGTGTATCACTTGAAGTTACCTGACACAGCCCAGATCTATGACCTTTTTCATGCATCACAATTGAAGCAAAAGTTGGGCCAAAGCACGTCACCCATACCCAAGCTACCTCTCGGGAACCATTAGGGAATCATCAAACCCGAACCTGAAGAGGTTCTTGCTCGTCGACTGAGGAAGAAGAAGAATCGACATTTGTGGAGATCCTCGTACGCTGGCAGGGATAGCACGTTGAAGAAGCCTCGTGCGAGCCTTACCACAAGATACGTGCAGATTTTTCCCACCTTGTGGGCAAGGTGTTGTGAAGGGAGGGGGAATGTCACACAACGGTACAATAAAAGTTAGGGTTAAGTGAAGTGAAGTGAAGTGATGAGTTGAAGAGGAACTGAAGTGAATGTCGTGTGAAGTGAAGAAGGGTCATGGGGCATGGGCTTTAACATGTGTGGGCTTAATAAAGGAAATGAAAGTTTTACGGTAGTTAGTAAATGGGTCTTAGAGTTGGGCCATTGGGCCGTAGCCTTCTTGGATTTGCCAAGTCCAAATATCATTTTATTAGTTGTATTTCTGATTTCATTAACATTTTACTTCTAATTTCCTATTGGTTGGGAACCATCAAGGGGAATAGGGTTTGAGTTTGTTATAGTCCTTACTATAAGGTTGTTAGAGGCAAGCATAATATTTCAATTGCTCTTTTGTGTCCTTGAGGTGGTCCCCTCGAAGTGAGTTATGTTCTTACCCGTGACATTAATTCCAGAATTTTCCATCGTTTCTATCCATTTCTATCTCTTTTCAAGCTTAATTTCTACTACACTTTATCTGGGTTTATTACAAAGTGGCATTGCATGCCCCAAGCACTCAAAAAATAAGAAACCTACAATCCCACCAAATAAGAATCAAATACGAGGAGGACAAATACTGTGTTGGTGTTCAACAAAACCTATTCTGTCCTCCCATATATACAGGAAATCCCCATCCCGGTTTGGGGGTATCTTAAACCAACAGACCTTGAAAATATACCACATCCACACCATTTGTCAAAGCTCTTCTTCCTCTTTGAGAGCAAAGGCCTTCATCAAAATGGCAATCCACTCCATCTCTCATTGTAATTTTTAGCATGCAATTGCATAAAATCATTGAGGGAGGAGAAACTTGATTCATGGAGTTAAAGATCCTCTCGCATATCTGGTTTCCTCCTTGCTTGCAAAGCTAACCGTGCATCTTTCTCACGATCAAACTCCCGGTAATCTGCTTGCGTTTCCAAATACTGCTTTGAGCTCTTCTTGTAAGCATCCAATTGCTCTTCCAACCCTTATTTTCATACTTGAACTCCCCCTAGTCATTTTCGTCTTGTCAAGCACAAGCACATTGAGCTTGTGTTTCTTCTTTAGTTGTTCAAGTACAACATCAACAGCAGAAGGTGTAGGACCTCTTGCCTTTTTAGAAGCCTCCTTTGTATTAGTGTCAACAAGCTTCTTAACTTCAATTTCTTGACCAACAAAGTCCCGAACCTCAGTAATCTATAATAGGAAAAATATGCATGAAAATATAACTATCAAATTGTCCATACACGAGATAGGGGATTCACCAACCACCAAGACATGGGAAAGAATTTCACATTTATTATTAATTTAGACATAACATAATGTGTTGAAGTCCGCCAGTTAATTTTTTAAACAAAACTAGTTTCTGAAGAAATTAAGAAGTAGATTGAAGCATAAGTCCACCTATATATCATCAACATAAACTATTCTCGTTTTTATCCAAAGTAATTTCCCGACTTTTTTTTTTATAAGAAAATTAACGACTTTGGAAACACTAATACATGAAAACTAGAGGAGGCCTGACAAAAAGTGTACTAATAAACGAGGTGCTTACCTCAACTTTCCCCTTGCCAGCTATTGCAGCAATAGCTGCAGCATCCATAACCGCAAAAAGAGCAGCAACAACAACAACAAGCCTCTTGGTCTCATCACTCCTGCTGTCTTGGACAATACTAGGTTTTTTATGCCAAACATCTTGTCTAAGGGATTTGGTATTTTTGGTGCCAACCCCAGATATGCCATCCAACCTTACAAAATAAAATCAAGCAAAAATGAATAAATAAGGTCTATGCCAGTTCCATTAGAAATGGAACAGATAATAAAACCCTCACCTTGGATGGATTCTTTAATTTTTTATTCACTGTTGAACTATGCTCTTTTGAAGAAATTTCGAGTGTCTTAGTAGGTACGGCTCTATTCATTTGAAGCATCTACCCCAGCTTTAATTTCTAGCACAATGAAATTAACACATTAGCCACCTTGTTTCAAGAAAAAGCCCTTCATTTTTAAAGTGGTACACGAAGACACTGAACAAAACATGAATAGGAACAAATATTAATTGTGAAGAATAAAGAATCATAAATCCTCACTATTTTCTTCAGGTTTTGCTTTAGAGATTGAACTAGGAAAATTCCCTTTCACATATTCATCTGACAACCCATCCTTTTCATTTATGGTGCTTGAAAAAAAACTATAACCAGTTATAATGGCAGGATCAAAATAAAATTCATAAGGAGTATACACAAAATTTGCCTAAGTACCAGTAAGCACTAGTGAGGGATACAAACAAATTATGAAAACTGTCCTTATTACTAATAATGACTGAAGCCCAAGAAAATAATGTATTATAAAAGAATCTCTTCAACTCATCCAAGGAACGCCCTCGGCCTTCAAAACACCTCTTATTGCTCTCCATCCACAAACACCACATAATACAATGAGGGATCATTTTCCACACAACAGCAATGTAAACATTTCACCTGTCCAATACTTAAAAATATCCATAACTCTTTCAGGCATAACCCATGCCACACTAGTTTGGTTAAGGATCTTGTTCCACAAAAGCTGAGCCACCTCACAAAATAACAATAGATAATCCACGGATTCCCCATCTTTCTTACCCAAGAAGCACGAAACCATAATGATAAGACCACGTTTCAGGATGCAGTCTATTTAAAGAAAGCAATCTTAGGAGGCACCCAACTATTAGATGCTGAAAACCTAATCATATTATAAAAATTTGAAAATGTATTGCTCATCGGATAAGACAATTGAAAATGAACATACATCATTGAACACTCTGCTTGTTATGACCCTCAATGGCAGTGAAGACAAGAGTAGCACTTGTGAGGAATGGAGAATAAGCAAGCTATGCTGCATCGTTCACTAGATGGAGAATAAGCAAGCTATGCGGCGTCGTTTGCTGCTATGGTCCAGACGATGTCA
Source organism: Pterocarya stenoptera (assembly GCA_003123785.1). Lineage (NCBI taxonomy): Eukaryota > Viridiplantae > Streptophyta > Magnoliopsida > Fagales > Juglandaceae > Pterocarya > Pterocarya stenoptera. The sequence continues at coordinate 170,393 of QEOT01006819.1, forward strand.
CTTTACCTAAATAAAAGAAGTGTTGTGTTTTATTTAGTGAAGTACACGCGCCTCTTGTTGCGTAGCTACTAGGAATAGAATTAGTTAGAGTTGGTTATTTCCTTTTATGTATTTTCTGACGTCCAAGGATATAAGAAGGTAAGGAGGGGAAACGGGGGGATTATCAATTATCTTGTATCTGGAAATCTCTTAGACTTGTTTGTTACTTTTTTTGGAGGAATTAGGGACCTTGAATACCCCAAGGCGTATGAATCCAGTAGAATTTCTACATCTCCTTCTATGTTCATAGTCTTCTCTTTTTTTCCATTGCCATTCGGTCTATACAATCTGTGAGGTTCATTGCAAGTGATATTTAAAGCCAACAATCTTGCCATGAAAATGAGTAATGTAGAGCTTCAAGTATGTTTTCAGAATTATTACCATACACTCTATGATGAATTATATCAAGATCTTGGCCAAATGGTGCTTACAGTGAAGTTTTCGACGGTAAAAACCTAAAAATCTTAGTCGATTCTTCCTTCACTACTTAATATGTGAAGCTTAATATCGATTATGCTTATGGGAGAAACATCTACCTATTGGAGCAACACCAAGTGAGACACAGAGGAGTTGTTTTCAAAGACGATGTTCTGTTGATAGGGATGACAATATTTGACAATGGGTATGTTGTTCTTGATACGAAGATTGAGGAATCAGGATTAAAAGAATTCTAAAAAGTAAAGGAAACAATGAAGGATTCAGCTGAAGAAACTCAAAAGTCAGGAGGGCACAAAGCGACAAATGATGTCCGATTGAAGGAGAAGAATGATCCATTTCTCTCGAATACCATTTTAGTCAGGAGGCCAAAGGTGGCAAATCGTGTTAACGTTACCGTGTTCATATCATATCAAGGCATGTACATTATACTTAATGAGTCTACATGAACATGACCTATTAAGAATTTCGTGTCAAAATCTTAAATTCTAACACAGCACATTAAGATAACAAATTGATACGACCCGACCCGTTAGTGAATACAAAATAAATTGACACGATACAACACGACACGATACGACCTGTTTCAATCCATTTATATTAATGGGTTAAATAGACCCATTAGTGACCCGTTTGACCTGATTGATTTTATATAAATATGAAAATATAAATAATATCTATCAAAAATAAAAAACTTACAAGTCTAAAATTACAATTCAAATAATAAAATACGAACATTAAAATTCAAACAATACCAAATATGATAAATACACAAATATGATCCACACATATGGTAATAATATTAAAATTACATTCCAAATACAATAAACAAAACACACATTGTAAAAAAATTAATGTTACAATCTCAAATATGATAAAAACACAAATCTAAACAAATTTAGAACTTGAAGAAGGAAGTGGAGCGTCCTCATTGCCCTTGTTGATCTCTAACTCCATTACATCTTCAGTTAACTCGTCCAATTTAACTTCCTTTTGTGTTTCTATTAAAAAAAAAGACATAAGTAAAATTTTATATCAAATAATATTATTGTATTGAAAAATTAAAGTTATGTATTCAATAAAATAAAACTAATATTACCTTGCTCCTCGCCATATAACCAATCTCTTGTGCAGACTAATGCTTCAACAATATCTGCTTTTAGTGTACTCCTAAACTGATCAATGATACGCCCACCAATACTAAAAGTAGATTCAGATGCAACTGTAGAAATTGAAACACTCAAAATGTCACGAGCCATACAAACAAGATTAAGATAATGAAATTCATTTTCTTTCCAAAAGGAAAGAATGTCAATCTTTGCATTTCTATTTGCCCTGGGTTCATCCAAGTAAAGATCCAATTGACTTTTTTGCATATGGGCAGTACAATCATCATGTCTAAATGAATCAAATTCCAGTACACAAAAAATAAATAAAAATGTTTCAAGCCAATATGTGATATGAAATAACAATATAATATAAATTATTAAACAACAAATATTATTTGATATTACCTGAAATAATTGTTTATAATATGAGGACTGACTTTCCGCTTTACTAACAGTGCTTTCAGAAGTTGTGGTAGAACATGTGGGAGTACTAGAAAAACTATATTCCATGAAAAGAGATGCCATTTTGGTCCGAACATTCATATACTCTATAGAACAATCTTCATAAAGCTTCGTATAACAAAAATAACAAAATGAAGCTTGTATCGAGGATCCAATATAACTGCTATAGCCAACAACACATTGAACTCAGACCAATATTTCTCAAACTTAGCAAGCATTTTACAAGACATTTTCTTCATGTAGTCATCTTCACCCTCAGAGTGTCGCTTTAATGTAAAATAAATCAAAAACACTGTTGGAAAGTACAGATTTGTTGTAGGGTATTTGGTCCCAGAAAAGTCACGAGTTGCTTCATAAAAAAATCCCAATAAATCGTTAATCTTCTCCAATTTTTTCCACTCAGATGTTGATGGACAATACTTAAAATTGAAATCTGTCAACTCCAAATGGCTAAAGGCACGACGATAAAAAAGAGCACTCTCAAGCATAAGAAAAGTAGAATTCCATCTAATGGGGACATCCTGTCTCAACCCTTTCCTGCTGTCCAAAGACATTTGATTTATTGAATCTAAAAGTTTTAGTTTCCTTGTTTGGGATCCTTTGACATTTTTAATACTTTCACGAACTTTTTGGATAGCATAATCAACCTCTTTTAACCCATCTTGTACTATCAAATTTAGAATATGAGTACAACAACGAAGATGAAAGAACTCACCATCACAAACAAGAGCTTTCTTAATGTTCAATCGAGTTCTTAACAACTCTATTGAAACATCATTAGAAGAAGCATTGTCTAAAGTCAATGCAAAAATCTTGTGTTGAATTACCCACTCACATAGCAAATTATAAATTTTTTCAGACAAAGATATGTCATTATGTGGTGGTGGCATAAAAGAAAAGTTCAAAACCCTTTTCTGTAGAACCCATTTCTTATCCAAAAAATGTGCTGTAATGCCCATATAACCATCAGTGTTCATAGAAGTCCACAAGTCAGATGTTAGACTAATTCTACCAGGAGAATCATTTAACATGCATTTAATCTTTTCTTTTTCTCGATGATACATCTGAACCAAATCAGCCTTGGCAGTATTCTTAGAAATAATTGGAACATCTGGACGCAAATGTTGTAATAAAGATCTTACCCCTGAATATTCAACAAACCGAAAAGGCAATTCATGCTTCACAATAGTGGCTACCAAAATTTTTCTATATTGTTCAGGGTCAAATTTAGAAGTACTTACCGAAATAGATCCACTATTTTGTGATAACATCAACTGACCAATATCTCGTGAATTTCTCCTAGGGCATGTGTCAATGTGAAGTTTCATATTTTTTGTTCTATATTTACTCGCTATCATGTAAATAATTCTGCACATCTTGCACTTGGCTCGTAGCTTACCATTATTGTTCTTAGAATCAGGAACCATTTAAAAAATACTGCACACATTTGACCGTTTCCTTCGTATTGCTTTAGATTCCTCATTTTGAAAACTTTCGGAGTCAAACGGGTCAATCAAGTTGTCATTTTCACCTATTGCCTCACTCATCTGACATTTTAAAAAAGTCGAACATGAAAATCAACTACTATTTAAGTACTTAACCATAACTTAAAAGATTGAAATTAAGAAATGAATGGAAACTCAAACAAAAATATACTTATGAAAAATCCAAAAGTATCCAACATATACTTCTTTAACCATGGAGATGACTTTTCCTTGTAGGATCATCACTCTTATATTTGAATTGAGGTATTACATTAAAATAGAATGACAGCAGTGATCAAAAGCAGAGCAAACATCAAGCAAACATAAACATACATTGCAAAATCAAAAGCAGAGCAAACATCAAGCAAACAGCAAGTGATCAGAATAAGGAACCAAGAGTAAATGCCAGCTGCCTCTTTACTTATAATTCATACACAGGATGGTAGACCATAGAATTAAGTAATACGGTCCATTTCTACTAGTGGCAGTCAAATTTACTTTCATTCTCCTATAAATCATATAGACTCTAACCCATAATTTTTTAGCCGATATGCTTGAAGAGCCAAATACTAGAGCCTAGAAGTCTCTCTTCAAAAGACACAGTACAAGGGGGAAAAGTGACTGATTATATCTTTAATGCTTTTGGTACCTATTTAGAGGTCAAATTCTTTAGTCAGTATTTTTTTACAAGTATTGTTTTTTAGTTAGTATTAGGAAGCCATTTTCCTTTTCTTTTTTTTATAAGTCACTGGTCAATTAGATGGAGATTGATTTAGCCCTATCCATAGTAATAATTTCCAACTCTTGGGGAAGATATTAACTGAACATTCTATAATGTTCTATTAATCAAGAATAGAGCTGATTGTATTATGCGCTCAACAATGCATCCTTAGATATGCACCCATACTTACCGTTTCGAGATGTTGTTCACCCATGAAGATAAGAAAACAAGAGAATTCCAAAAGATAAAACCATACATGTGAGCACAAACATTTACAAATATAGCTAGTAAAATTATTCTAAAGTTCTATTTTTATACGAAATATAGATGGGATGGATACTCTGCACTCCCAAACTATCATGGGTTTGCACTTTTGTTTCTTATTCATGCCTTGGATAAAGTTACCTTTGGGCTTTGTGTTAAGTCCAAGATCTCTGAAAGAAGAGGAGAGGGGAGACCGATGGCTTGGAGATTGGGATACTGTGAATCTGTGCTCTGTGTGAGGAGGACGCCGATGGGCCATCGTGAGAGTCTGAGACAAAAAGCCATGAGCTCTGGGCCAAGTTTGCGCCGCTGCGTGGTTGCGGTCCTACGGAGGTACTTGTGAGTCGTGGGTGACAAGGCGTGGGCCTGGCACCGTGGGTGACGGGCGTGGCTTTGTGAGCATGGCGGGTGTGGCACCATGAGCGTGGGCGACGGGTGGCGGTGTGAGAACTGAGAAGCTATGGCGTCGTGGGTGACAGGTTACTAGGTTGAAGTCGAAAAGGGGGGCAACGTGAGAATTGAGAACTGAGGAGCTATGAGTTGAAGTCGAAGAAAAGGGGGAGGGGGGGCGGCGGCGGCGTGAGAAGTTAGAACTAAGAAGTTGAGAAAAAGAAAATTGAGGGGCGGCGTTGGTTAGGTTTACGGTTTTTTGAATTTTAGGTCTAAGGGTATAAAGCTAAATTCAATTTTCTTAATGGGTCATAATGGGTTGACCTGTTACGCAATTGTGTCTTAACGGGTCAACCCGCTTTGACCCGAACCCGTTAATACTAACCTCTAACCCACTTTTATCGTATTTGTGTTGGATTAATGGGTCATGTTACATATTGTCATCCCTAGTGGTGGCCGTAGAAAATGCAGTAGAGGTGGAAGAGATCGTTGCAGTAGCCACTAGAGTTTATCCCAATGAAATTTCTCTCTATCCTTTCCATGCCCAACCCCTAATTTCACTCCCTATTCATCAGGTTGGTGAAAATGTAGGATGCATCTATATAATACGTGAACTAGTTTACCACTTGGGGCTTGATGCGTCTATACAATACGTGGATTTATCACAAACCTTGTCACTCGACTGGTATCGATTCTGACAAAGTTTAGACTGCAGTGAACCAGGATGTCGAAGATGCTGTCTTCGAATCCAGTGATTCAAAAGTGTATGGGGGCTTCAGTGGCAGTATTGCCAGGAGCCTATTTAATTGTGTGAACTACAGCAGGGGGTGGAAGTCGAGGTGGTTCGTTTTCGAAGATGGTGTGCTCTCATACTACAAGACTCACAGCTCGAACAAGATTCTGATGAGCTCTGCAAGAGAGCAAGGCGGTACGGTGATCAATGAGGACTTTATGAGGAATCTTGAAGTAAAAAAAAAAAATGAAGGATGAGTGTGGAACATTTTTACCTGAGTATGGCTCTCATTACTTGAATGAATTTTTTGCTCATAGTTGGAGGGGATGAAATGACGTCTAAGTTGTTTGATGAATTTCCACTTAAGAGTATATATCAACCCTTTAATAGAGGAAGAAAAGGCGTTGCCACATATTCTTCTAGGGTTATTCCTCCTTTTCATTTCTCCAGAAGGGAAAAGGTTGAAGATGAAGTCGATAGCGAGACCCTTTGTGCAAGCTGTAGTGGAGATTATGACAAGAAGGCCCTCCCATCATTCGGCCATGAGATCCTCCAGGTCGTAGTGATAAAGTTCAACACCGACTAGCTCCTTATTGTACAAACACGAGCTGCATCTAGAGATGGTCGTGGGGCATTTAGGGGTGATAGAGGTCGTGAGGGTGGCGGCTTTCATGGAAGGGGTGGTACGAAGGGGGCAGAGGTGACCCTCCTAAAGATGGTGTACATTTTAGTTTCTGTCAAGATTCCAATGCACATCATTTTGAAGGTCATTTTGAGGATCCTGAGCTTGTGGTAGAGACCATATTGTCTAATAGAGAAAATCACGACCATCATCAACATCTTCAAATAACCAAGCTCAGCCACGTAACTCAGAGTCAACAACTCCAACCTCAAGGACGTTGGCAAGTATCAGTACTAATCCAACCTCTATGTGTTGGGATCGGCAAACCATTCTGTTCTCCATGAATGCTTGGGCGTTTGTTGTGGTTGTGCTTGCAATTTTTCCACAAGTACCTAGAAATGTTTCCTCTCTATATTTAGTTTATTCAATATATGGGAAACCCAGAGCATGGAATCTGCAGGCCTTGCAAGTTTTAGTAGATAAGAACCTTACGGCTTACTCCTCAGTTGTTTGATGTTTTGCCCCTTGAAATTGTTTTTAGGCCTTTTGATAGAGGAAGGAAAAAATAATAATAATAATAATGGAGGGAATCCCTACCACCATGAAAAAAAAAAGTGAGTTCAGGGACTTCTTTACACAATTGGGAGAGGTCAAGGAACATCAAATCATGCGGGACCATTTTACGAGTCAATCTAGTAGCTTTGGATTTATTACCTTTGAAGCAGACCAACTGAAGATAGGGGAGTAAACTATAGGACACCAGAGGAGTTGTTTCGGATTTCTGAAGAGAGAGGTGGCATTATGAGATATGGATTGTTTGTTAGCATGTTAGAAGTTCATTGTAAAGGTACGGGACCTACTGGTTAAAAATGCCCATCAGCCTATAAAGAAATTGGAGATAAAGCAAGTAGCGGAGGGAACACAGGAAGTCCCAAGACTCGTTGAAGCTCATGTTTATAATACTGAGAATGTTTGGGAAATGCTGAAGTCTGGAAGCCAAGTGAGATCTGTTGGGTTCACCAATGCTAATGAGCTCATCAGCCATTCTCACTGCTTGTTGAGAGTGATAGTTAAGGCGGAAAATTTAATAAATGGACACTGCACAAAAGTCATCTTTGGCTCGTAATGAGCGTGTGGGGAAGACTGAAGTTGAAGGTGTGTGACAATTGCATCAGTACTATAAACCTTGTGGACAAGGTTGTTTAAGTGGGGAGAATGTTATGACCCTCTATGTCAGTGAAGACAAGAGTAGCAGTTGTCGAGGAATGCAGAAGAAGCAAGCTATGTGGCATCGTTTATTGCTATGGTCCAAACGATGCTGTTTTACCTAAATAAAAGAAGTGTTGCATTTTATTCAGTGAAGTGCACACGCCTCCTGTTGTGTAGCTGCTGGAAATAGAATTAGTTAGAGTTGGTTATTTCCTTTTATGTATTTTCTAACGTCCAGGGATATACGAAGGTAAGGAGGGGAAACAAGGGGATTATCAATTATCTTGTATCTAGAAATCTCTTAGACTTGTTTGTTACATTTATTGGAGGAATTGGGGACCTCAAATACCCCAAGGCGTATGAATCCAATAGCATTTCTACATCTTCTCTATTCACAGTTTTCTCTATTTTTCCATTGCCACTTGGTCTATACAATCTGTGAGGTTGATTACACTGCTCCAACAAGGAAACAATCCCAATTGCTAAATAAGTCCCGAACCAGATCAATGTGCTTAAATCGACAATAGGCAGCGAATACCAAGGTCAGAAGGCACAAACCTATAGCTCACGTAGCTTTGGCTACCCGAGGAGCAAAACTATTTCAAGTTGAAGGCAACTCAAAGAAAGTGCCAACCACGAAATGAAACCGAGTCTGAGTCACCGAAAAATTAAACCTTTTGGCTTAAAACCGTTTCGAACACTATTACATCCCAATGTTTCAAAAAAATACAGCACAGAGAATAACAAACCAGGCGCGAAGAAAATTTATTCCAGCAAGGAATTTCTTGATGAGATCTTAAACCCTAAAAGAAGAAAACAACCACAAATTTAAAACAAAAATAAATAAATAAAAGATACTTGAGGCGTCGAGTCCGTCGATTGTTGCTATTGAAGCCTTGGAGAGTTCTTGAAAGCAACCTCGTTGGATTTACTATTTAGGGCTTTTCTTCTTATTCTGTCGGTTATGTGACTTGCTGGGTCAGATCAAAGTCCGTGATTGTCATGACCCTAGCTACGTAAGATGGAGAAGAAAAGGGGGCTTTGTTCGTTGAAGGGTGCAGAAGTGAAGTGAAGTGATGAAGTGTGTGGGGGAAGTGAAGTGAATCTGTAAGGGAAAGTGAAGACGACATCGTGGTGAACATCAGGATAAAGTAGAAACGGTGCTGTGTTGGTGTGTGTGTCGGTTACAGATTAATAAAGCTGTGCGTTGCGTGTGTGTGTGTCGTGGTCACTGGACGCAGCGTTTGGGGATATGCCCAAACGGTGCGTTTTGTCTCACATAGCTGGTCATTTTCCTTTTGGTTAGTTTACAATCTGCTGTACATTCTATGTGTTTCATTTCCATTAGTTCTGTTAGTAATGGTTTTACATCCATATGTAAGTCATAAATGGCAGAGAGAAGGATAATCATAATATTTTGGCTAAAGTAGAATCTGTAGTTTCTTTGTAAGGAGGTTGATTCTCTCTCAAAGAGAATCTCTATCAATGCAACATTGTGGCTGAAGCTTTTCATCAAACAGGATCAGTATCTCATTCCTTCTTGTATTTGCATGCACCTTCATCATTCCTTCTTTCCCCACCTGCGTATAACAACAAAAGAGAAGAAATTACTAGTGGGATTCTAACATTGGACCATTCCAGGTCGGGATTGATCCTGGTTTTAATAAATTTGGATTAAGAGTTAAGATGAGATAAGTTGAGATAAAAGTTGAATAAAGTATTGTTCAGATATTATTTTTTAATATTATTATTATTTTAGGATTTGAAAATTTTGAATTGTTTATTATATTTTGTATAAAAATTTGAAAAAATGATAATGATTAAATGAGTTAAGATCACTTCTCAATCCAAATGGTATCTAAGCTGTTGAGGTTTGAGAGTTCATAATCCCAGATTCTTAGCCCAAAAAGAGAGAAAAATAAAAACAAATTTTAGAAAGAAAATATAAAATAAAATAAAATGAAATATTAAAATAAAAAATATTAGAAGTCTTAAAGTGTGTAAGAGTTGTGCACTATTTTTGAGAAAAAATTAGGTGTACCATAAAAAATTAATTTTTTATGTGCATATTATATTTATTAGGGGTGTAAATTTAAATCGAAAAACTAAAAAACTTGCCCAGATTGAACTGGTTGGTCCGGTTTTGAACCGGTATGATCTAGGACCGATTCTTGTATTATGAAAACTGGCCAGACCCGGTTTGATTTCAATTCTGTAGTTTCTAGACCGGACCAGTTGAGAAAAATATATATGTAAAAATTAATTTTATATATTATATAAAATATTTTCTTGAAAATAGATAACCAATCTGCCAACATGGATTATTGTAGATGAGCATTTGTAGTTTACATCTTTTAAAAAATATAATCTTATAAGCTGAGTTTTAATAATAAAAAATGCAAAAAGAGCTTTCGACTGCTTTGAATCTTTGATACAATTTCATCTTGCGCAATTGGTTGGGTATTATGGTGAATTAGGTACATCACTTACATGTGTAGTGAATTGGTTGTAAAACTGTTGGGCCTTTACAAGGTTAGGAGCCGTTCATTTTAATGCAAACACTTACTCTTTCTGACCTTATTTTTATCATGACAAGAAAATCTGTGATTTGGGTATTCTTTTTTTTTTGCATAAAGTGATTTGGATATTCTGAAGTTATACTTCTCTGACCTTGAATGTTGATTGTCGTTTTGATAGTGGTCATGTTTAAGCTCAGCTTGGATTGTAATGTTTGCTTCTCTACGATGCCATATCTTCTACTGTCACATTATATTATTATGGGTAAAATATCAATTGATAATTAAGTCTTATAGCAGTTTTATTTATAACATAATTTTTTTTTACAGCAGATTTTATAAGACATATATTTATAGTAGATTTTTTCTTTTTACAACATATTTTTTTATTAAATTGACACTTAATTAAAATCGAGAAACTGGACCGGACTAGAAACTGGTAAAACCGAAGGTACCGGCTTAGGAGGGTAACTAATGCATAATCAGTTTTAGAAAATGCAAAATCGGTGCATACTAGTTCGATCTTAAATTTTGTCCAAAACTGGACCTAATATTTATTATCTTTTTTTTCAAAAGGAGTGATTATGACTTGCACACTCTAGAACTGTAAATATCATTTATCTAAAATAAAAGGTAAACTAAGAAATATTAACTAACTCAATAAAAATATGTCTTTTCAAAAAATAAAAAATAAAAACTCTCCCTTGCTAGTGATTAGGGATGAGTACCGACTTGTTTGGTTACGCAGTTCAGATAAGATGAGATGAGATTAAATGTTTTGTTAAAAGTTGAATAAAATATTGTTATAATATAATTTTTGTTTTAGAATTTGAAAAAGTTGAATTGTTTATTATATTTTGTGTGGGAGTTTGAGAAAGATGTAATGATTATCTTGGTTGGAGTCGGATTCAACTAAATCTGACTCCTACTCCTACTTTGTTGGAGTTCGGATTTAAACTCTGACTCAAATTCCGACTTGTTAGAGTCGAAGTCGAAACGAAGTCAGAGAGGAGTATGGCTGGGCAAAAACTCCAGTGACTCCGACTCCGGCCGACATTCGCTCCAATTTCGACTCCGTTGGAGTTGGAAAAGTCGGAGTTAGAGAGTAAAAATAGTCGTAGTCGGAGTTTGGAGTTGAACAAGACTCTGGATTGCCGACTCTGACTCCGACTCTAACTCCGATAAATATATAATACATATAAGATTACAAAATACATGGAAGATGCTCAATTGGCCTAATGGTTAAAGGCCCTTTTATTCACCTCCATTATTGGAGTTCGAGGCCCCCCACTCCCCAACGTGAATAACTTTTTATTTTAGAGGCCTTTTAGTTAAACGACATCGTAAGACTCCCCCCAACGTACTCACTCTGTCACTCGTCTCCAATTTATTTTTCCCAGACCACGAGACCTCTCTCTGTTTCTCACTTCTTCCTTTGGTCTAACTCTCACGCCGTTCTTTACTTCTTCTTCTTCAATGTTCCTCACTTCTTCTTCAAATTTCAAATTGGTGCTGCCGTTTGTTTCAGTCTAACGAGGAGTACCACTTCAAGTCCGAAGCCCAGCCTTATGAGGTTTTATTTTTTCTAACATTTCGATCCTCTCTCTCTCTCTCTCTCTCTCTCTCCCTTTTAATCCATACATCTTTTTTTTTTCCTTTTATAACATGAGAATCAGATGAGATACATTTTCTATTTCTACCTAGATTTTTTTTGAATGTTTTTGCTTGGTTTTTGAATCGGGAGTGGAAGTAAATTGTAAACACCGAATCCTGTAAATTGCTCCGAGTTGGGCTCCGAGCTCCGACCACCTATCGGAGTCGAAGTCGGAGCACATTTTGGCCTCCAACCCCAGTCGGAGTCAGAGGTCGGAAATGACTACTCCGACCACGTCGGAGTCGGAGCCCAATCCTAGAGATGAGTTAGATTTGGACTTTCAGTTTTGGATATTTTTTTAGCTTCATATTTAACTCATTTTAAAAAGGAAGATTTTAGTGTCCTTTCAAATTTCAATTTTTTCAAAAACTTAAGAGCTAAAACTAAATTATTCACTTCCAATTTACTTCTATACTAATATCTAACTTATTTTTATAATAAACTTATAATATAGTGTCTAATTACATGTTATCATACTATAATATTACATATTATTTTTATTGTCTAACTACATGTTATTATACATTAGTATTACATGTTATTATACTAATGTCTAACTTATTTCTAACTTAATTATATGCTAGACTTTCTAGTATCTAATTATATGTTATTATACTTCTGGTAAATTTGTATATGTGTTATAATTTATTATACTATACTTATTTAAATACTAATGTTTAATTTATTTCTATACTTGATTATGTAGGACAGTAATACTATAATGTTTACATATACTAAACTACCATTAGTCTATTTATATTATACGATAAGTATATATTATTTTATCACAATTAGCTCATACTAGTATATTATTGAATTTAACTATATAAGTTCTAGTCATCTATAACTATACTAATACATATGATAAATATATAGATAAATACATATTTTTATAACACATGTACAATATCATAGTCGGATTTAGAGTTAGACTCGGAGTTGGAGGGCAAAGTTAGAGTCAGAGTTGGAGCATAAAGTCGAAGTTAGTCTAGCAACACCTCCGACTTTGACTAAAAAAAGTGAAAAAAAAAAAATCCGACCCCGACTCTATTTTGTTGGAGTCGAAGTGGAGCCGGTTTCGGAGTCGGATTTTTAAATTTTTGCTCAGCCCTACTAGTGATGTATGAGGATGATGGTAGCACATAAATACTACCAAGCGGAATCTGAAAATTTACAGCTTTGAAAAGCTTGCCTTTTAGATCCTGTAATATTATCGTAGTAATATGAATAAGTTATTTCATATCATGGGAGCAATCGAACATTTGTATAAGTGATGAAATCGATTTGCTTCTTGATTTTTTATTAGATTTCAAATTGAGAGAAGGGGGATCGAGCAGATGGGGATGGTTTTTATTTTTGTTTTTGTTTTAATATAAATACATGACCATCACGAAGCCACGTCAGGCGGTATAATCGAGTGGTAACAAGCAGCGGCCGAGCATTATTTTTCAAGTTTTAAACACTTAAAAATCTTGTGATTAATTTTGCTTCAATATTAAAAAAAAAAATACCAAGTTTATGAACTAAATTATAATAATCAAGTTTATAATTTAACATAGTTTTGGATACATTAGATATATTTTATAACAATGTAACAGATGATGCTTAGATCTAGGGTTGGTTCTCATTTTGCACAGAAGGGAAATGTTGAGAGGATGGAAGGCATTCTGTCAGTGTACTTGGGAGGACTTCACTTCAACTGAAGTGTTTACTTGGGTATGGGTTGTGACAAGGATGGGCTTTGGAGAAGGCTTTATGAGCTAGATTATCAGAATTTGAAGGCTTCTTTCTCTTAGGCTTCCTGTGAGTTGGGCTTGTTTTGTAATTAACTAAGTATGTTATTTTCTGCATGTATGGACTAGGTTTAGTCTTGTTTGTTTCTGTTGGCCCATGGCCTTAGGTTAGTTTGTCTATAGTGTCCCTTTAGTGAGTCTAACAGCTTATATGCTGATAATGTTTCCTAGAGGGATTCATTTTGAATGCCAACAATTATCTTGTCTTAGTCCTATCTTCTCTCACCTTCTCTCTCTTATTTTCTGGAGCCACTCTCCCTCGAAGAGAGCAAGAAACCCTAATTTACCAAGAATTTCTTGAGGTGTGTTACAAGTGGTATAAGAAAGACACTGATTCTTGTTCTTATATAACTACAAGATGGGCTTAATGCCCTAAAGAAAACAACTGACTCCCAATATAAAACCCTAGAGTCTGAAACTTAAAAGGCAAACTGATACAATGTTGCAGTAGCTGACAGTGATAATGGGTGAGCTACAGACGAGAGGTCACCATCAAAGTCCTGGAGAGAAATCTTCTGGACTACATTCCCACGATGATGAAGGGAACGTGAGGTCTATTGGTGAGGTGCAGACAAAAACTATTCGACTTGATTTTCCAACTTTTCATGGCGAGGATCCAACTGAGTGGATCTACAAGGTACACAAAATTTTTTTTCCATAATACCCTACCACAACACAAAGTAAAGTTAGCTTCATTTCATATGGATGGTAAGGCTTTAACTTAGTTTCAAGATTTTGAAGAGTCAGGACAAATAGTCGATTAAGATTCTTTTACTATAGCATTACTGGCCAGATTTGGCCCTAGTGGGTACGATGACCCAATGGAGTCTCTCACTCGTTTGAAACAAAGTGGCATGGTAGAAGAATACAAAGACAAGTTTGAATCACTATCAAATAGATTGAGGGGTTTATCAGATCAGGGGAAATTAAGTTGTTTCTTCAGTGGCTTGAGGGATGAGATTAGATTGCCCATTAGAATTTTTAAACCCACATGCTTGACTAGTGCTTATAGTCTAGCTAAAATACAAGAAGAAAATTGCAATCTCACCAAGAAGCATAATAGATCTGGCCTGGTTTACTCACCTGACCCTAGTATACTCAGAAAACCCAATTTGCTCGTGAATGAATCCATAAAACCTACCCCAAACCAAATATCTAGATCCAAAAGATAACCTAAAATAAAATGAAGGAGAGGAGGGATAAGGGCTTGTGTTATTACTGTGATTCTAAATAGAGCTTAGGACATAAGTGTCAAAATCTTAAGCTTTATCTCTTAAAGGAAGTCATGTTCGAAACTGAACCTGAGGGGGACCAGGAAGACCTAGCAAGGGAGGTAATAGAAGCCGTGGAAATTAAAAATCAAGCTGAAAACACCACCAACCCAGAAATATGCCTACATGCCTTAACCGGGTCACAAAATCCTAAAACCATGAGAGTTATGGGTAAAATTGGAGACCATTGGGTAACCATTCTAATAGATGCTAGATCCACTCATAATTTTTTGGACCCAACAATCTTTAGTAACGTAAAGCTACCCCAGGTTGAAGGTGGCTAATGGGGAGGTGATTCCAAGTGAAGGGAAATGCAAAAGGGTTTGGGTCAAAATTCAAGGAACCAATTTTAATGTTGAAGTACACGTGTTGGTGCTTGCAGGCTGTGATATGGTTCTTGGAATGCAATGGTTACATCAATTGGGTACTGTGTTATTGGATTAATATTAAAGAGCCAAGTTGATGGGATCAAAGAAGTAAATCAGGAAGTACCAGGAGTTATACAATCCCTCTTGAAACAATTCAATGCAGGTTTTGAAGAGCCAAAAGGCCTACCCCCTTACCGATCCCATGACCATCCCATTAACCTAATACCAAACACCAAACCCGTATCCATGAGACCTTATCGTTATCCTTACTTTCAAAAAGATGAAACAGAAGGAATAATCCGTGAGCTGCTAGTTTCAAGAGTAATAAGGCCCAGTCAAAGCCCGTATTCCTCTCTAGTCTTACTAGTAAGGAAAGTGGATGACACGTGGAGGTTATGTGTAGACTACCGGGGCTTTAATGGAGTCATCATTAAGGACAAATTTTCAATACCGGTAGTAGAGGAGCTGCTAGACGAGTTGCATGGGGCTAAGATTTTCTCTAAGCTGGATTTACGGTCCAACTACCACCAAATTAGAGTAAAATCTTCGGATATTCACCAAACAGCTTTTAGGACCCATGAGGGTCACTACGAGTTCCTAATTATGCCATTTGGACTAACTAACGTACCCTCTACCTTCCAAAGCTCGATGAATGAGGTGTTCAAACCCCATTTAAGGAAGTTCGTCTTGGTCATTTTTGATGATATATTGATTTACAGCAAATCTGATATTGACCATTTTAAGACATTTGCAGGTGGCTCTTGAAATCCTAAGAAGTCATAAACTTTATGCTAAACTCTTTAAATGCAGGTTCGGTGCAAGTATATTTCCTAGTTAGACCACTTAATTTTAGCCCAAGGAGTAAGGGCAGATCCAGAAAAGCTACAAGCCATGAATAACTGGCCCCAACCCAGATCCATCAAAGCATTGAAAGGCTTCTTGCGTCTGACGGGATACTATAGAAGGTTCATTAAAGGCTATGGAGAGCTTGCTAGCCCACTGACTAGAATGTTGAAAAAGGAGAGTTTCAAGTGGAGTGAAAAAGCAAATGTGGCTTTCTACAAGCTAAAGGAAGCTGTCACAAGCCTCTCGGTACTTGCATTACCAGATTTTGCATCACCTTTCACTATTGAGTGTGGCGCTTCAGCCACTAGTATTGGGGCTATTTTGATGCAACAAGGAAGGCCTATTGCCTACTTTAGCCAAGCTCTTAAGGGGAGGACTTGATTCCTATTGACTTATGAGAAAGAGCTTTTTGCTCTAGTATCCGCGGTGGTTAAATGGAGGTCCTATCTATTGGGTGGAACTTTTAAAGTCAAAACAGATCAGCAAAGCCTCAAACACCAACTGGACCAAAGGGTGGGAACGGGAACCCCAATGTAGTAGAAGTGGGTTTCTAAGCTTATGGGTTACGACTTTGTGGTGGAATACAAAAAGGGAACTGAGAATCGAGTCGCATATGCCCTGTTAAGAGTAGATCAAGAGGAGGAAGAAAACTTGATGTTGATTTCTTTTCCCATAGTGGATTGGCTAGAGGACCTAAAGACGCCTATAGCACTGACCCAAAGGTACAATCTCTAATATCTATGCTTAATGAGAACAAGCTGGGGGCTAAGTGCCATGAGATTATATCTATTATTATACAAATAGAGATTGTACATCCCTAATAACCTTGAGTTTAAGAAGAAGCTTCTAGAATTGGACAATAGTAGCCCTTAAGGGGGGGGTCATTCAGGGTTTGACAAAACCATACAAAGGGTGAGGAGAAATTTTTTTTGGCCCGACCTTAAGAGTGATGTTAAATAGTTTATTAGAGGGTGTTATCTGTGCCAAAGAGTTAAATCCTCTAATGAACTGCCTAATGGGCTGCTTCAGCCACTTCTAATTCCCTCTCAACCATGGACTCATTTAATAATGGATTTCATAGAAAACCTTCCAAATTCTAAGGGATTTAATAGCCTATGGGTGGTTGTTGATCGCCTCACTAAATATAGCCATGTAACACCATTGAAACACCCCTATATTGCTAAGGATTTAGCAAATCTATTTCTCAAGCACATATTTAAACTGCATGGTCTACCTTAGTCTATAGTCTCGGAGAGGGATAAAACTTTCACTAGTAAGTTCTGGCAAGAACTGTTTAGCTTGCAAAGGGTTCAAATGGCACTATGCACAGCATATCATCCTCAAACTGATGGGCAATCAAAGGCTGTAAACAAGGTCTTAGAAAATTTCTTGAGATGTTTTTCAGGAGAGAGACCTAGGGACTAGGTATTGTGGATACCCCTTGCGGAGTGGTGGTACAATTCCACTCCTCACATGTCTACAAAGATGTCACCGTTCAAAGCCCTATACGGCTATCCCCCTCCTAGGTGGTTAGAGCACCACTCGAGTCGTTGTTGTGGAAGATCACCTCAAAACCCGAGACCAGATCTCATGTATGCTACAACATCACCTACAACGAGCACAAGACAGAATGAAAAGATATGCGGATTTAAGAAGGAAGGATTGAGAGTTTTCTGAAGGAGACTGCGTCTATTTGAGACTCCAGCCCTACAAGCAGACCATTGTGGCCCTTCGCCATAGTAACAAGTTGGTCCCACAATTTTTTGGGCCTTTTCAAATTTTACAAAGGGTGGGAAAAGTGGCTTACTATTTGGATCAACCGGATTTTCCAAAATCCACCTAATGTTTCACGTTTCTCAGCTAAAAAAGAAGTTGGGATCCTCTTTTACAACTGTTCTAGAGCTACCTCCCGTGGATGACAACAATGTCATTAAACCGAAGCCTAAAGAGATATTAGCTCGCTGAATGGTTAAATTTGGAAATAGGGCCAAGATTGAGCTTCTTGTATGTTGGCAAGGGCAAGTTTTAGATGAAGCAACATGGGAAACTTATGCTACACTCAGGGAAGGATTCCCCCTTTTGAATGAGGGGGGAGTTGTAATAGATGATACTTAGATCTAGGATTGGTTCTCATTTTGCACAGAAGGGAAATGTCAAGAAGATGGAGGGCATTCTGTCAATGTACTTGGGGGGACTTCACTTCAACTATAGTGTTTACTTGTGTATGGGCTGCGACAAGGATGGGCCTTGAAGAAGGCTTCACGAGCTACATTATTAGAATTTGAAGGCTTCTTTCTATTAGGCTTCCCGCGAGTTGGGCTAGGAGGGCGTTCCCATGGGCCTATTTTGTAATTAACTAAGTATATTATCTTCTACATGTATGGACTGATTTTAGGCTGGGTTTAGTCCTGTTTCTATTTACCCATGGCCTTAGGTCAATTTGTCTGTAGTGTTCCATTTGTGAGTCGGACAGCTTATATACTAGTAATGTTTCCTGGAGGGATTTATTTTGAACACCAACAATTATCTTATCCTATTTCTATATTCTGTCACTTATTTTCTGGAGGTACTCTCTCTCTCTAAGAGAGCAAGAAATCCTAATTTACCAAGAATTCCCTGAGCTGTGTTATAAATAACAAGACTTTTCATATATGATGTAGATTAAGTAGTAAAAAATTTTATTTTTTATTTTATATAATTCTAATATTGAAATAACAGTGCCACAATTTTTTATTATAGTAGCCTCGCAAAAAGAGTTGACAATTTATGCAATCAGCGTCACATCACTACTGTAATAACTATAGTTTCAATTTGCATTTATATTTTTTAAAAATTGATTTATTTATTTATTTATTATCATCTACCACTCGATTTCTCTTAGCGTAAGATCAAATGATTGGCATACAAGTATAACATAACAAAAAACTTCCCATCATTTAACAACAACATATAAGATGATGGTAAAATTGATGACCAATAATATTATTATTTAAATTTTAATTTATGACATCAAATATTTAATAAATAACTCACCAAATATTTCAAAACTACTAGTATTTAATAAATAAGTCCTTAAAACATGCAGACTGTCTCACAGAATTTTGATTATATTTGGTACAGCCTATAATATTCACCTTACAACAAATGCAAGAGTCAATCACCATCAGTTCCATTGAAAGGCAGCATAGCAGGATCTAAGCTGCATTGCCGTTTCATCAATCAAATACGAACAGTAGTGGGTTTGTAGTCAATCACAAGGACTTTTTCCAACTTGCTAATGAACAGATTTGCAAATTCAACATGAGCAGGATGAGTTACATACTCTGCAAGACCTTCTGTACTCTCAAAAGTCGATTCAAAGACATGAGTGAAACCCTGATGCAGGTTTTCAATGCTTATATCATTGCCCCTGTTAGGTTAGAAAAAGAAAGGTCAAATAAGAGATGAATTTATTCACAAAGCTAGGAGGGCAATAGAACATCACTATAATTTTGAGAAGACATGGTAAGAGGACTTTTTTTTTATCAACAGGGCCGAATCCAGGAGAGATTCTCCACAGCAACTTTGATGGGCATCAGCATTTTGTTACAGAATTCCACAGCAATATATTTATAGAATTATATTGAATAAAATCTTGGGGCTATTTTGAATTTTCAATAAATTTTGGGGGGCCAAAACTAAATGTGGGTCCGTCACTGGTTACTCCCTAGATATCTAATAGGTAATATGCATTGTGTGTGTGCTTGCCCACCAAGTTAAAAATTATCCAAGCCAGGCAGTTAAAAGCTCAAAAACCATTAACATTGCACCCCATAATGGACAGCCTCGTTTGGTTACACAGATGAAATGAAAGTTGAATAAAATATTGTTAAATTTAATTTTTGTTTAAGGATTTGTAAAAGTTGAATCGTTTATTGTATTTTGTGTGAGAGTTTAGAAAGTTGTAATGATTAGATGAGATGAGATGAAATGGTTTGTGTAACAAAAAGAGGTTATTACTGACTTAGCTTGAACATGTTACTCAGGTTATTTGAAGTTGAAGTTGAACCCGCTCCATCATTAGACAACAGAATGCAGTACTGAAAATAAAGGTGTATGATACCTATACATGTTACTAATGACATTTGCTCAAAGATGCCCAAAATCCTATTTGTTTATGGGTTTTGAAACCTAATCCTCACAACCAGCAAAGATCTTCGACCTTCCACCAAAACTTTCATCAACCTAGCAAGCATGTGACAATGCTACTGACACTGAAATGTACTAATTTTGCTTATCTAACAACTAAGGAACAGACCTCATTGTAATATGATGAAAGGTAATTGTTAAAAGAGTGTCAACCATTTTGTATAAAGCACATGATAGCTCATGTGGAAAGGAAAGGACTCGGGTATTAGACTACTAATGTGAAACAGAAGTTATTCTGTTAAGTTATAACTTCTGTTAAGTCATACTTTGTAATCTATAAATAAGAGCCTTTCATTTGTATTCAAAAGGTAATGATACTAGAGAAATACAGTAGAGAAAAGAGAGAATAATTCTTGAGTCAGAAAGCTCCAAGAATTGAGAGGTGTATTCAAGAGAGATTGTTCTTGTAACTCATTACTGTATTTGATCATAAATAAAAGGAGAAAGTCTCTTGACTGTTGCTGCCGTGGATGTAGATCACTAGGATCGAACCACGTAATTCTCTTGTGTTCTTTGTATTCTTGTGCATTCAATTTTCTGTGTAAAACTATTAATTGAAGATTTCTTGTGGAACTCTTGACAAAACTTGGAGAAGGCAATTCTGTTTTGATAACACAGTGAAACAGAATTCCAACAGTAATGATGCAATTGGAGGCCCTTACTGAGTTCAATAAAAAACACCAAACTCATATTCATTACAGCACTGACGGTGCCATGGAGCAGTTTGAGACTTCAAAAAGCCACCACCAGACCAGACCCATCTCGAAGAACAAAAAGAAGTCAGGATTTAGAGGATCTTCGAGATATCATTGGTAAGCTCTAATATTTTTCCCAAATCAAATTAGATCCTGAAGGGGTCGAGGAAATTATTGGCTCCATAGGCTCTTTGAGGAAGCAAACACACGCTGCACCTCATTCTTAAAGGAGAGTGAAGGGGCCCTGATTACAGCAAATATGATAATCGCGTACAATCACAACTTTCACTTAGGAAAGGGTCAAAGAAAAAATTAAAAACAAACATGGAATTCAGTTCCCAAAACAATAAACAAAAACCCTTACTTTTTTTCTCTCCCTGTTGGATGCATCAACTTAAGGACCCAATGCTACGCTACAGTCTACATCCGACAGAAAATTGAGAAAGGGAGTTTAATTACCAGTGGAAGGACTTCATGGATTCGACGAGATTGACGAGGTTGGCGTAGCCTTTAATAAGTTGATCAATCTCCTCCTGTGCCGTTCCGTCTTTGAACCTTGCTAACACTATGTGCTTCACCAATCCCTTCGCTTCCTCCATCTCTCTCTCTCTCTCTCTCGACTCTTGTCCGTTCAGTTTCCACTTTCCACCCCTCATTACATGTTCGCATATCTATAAGTTACCCTGTTAAAATTTACGTTTTTCTCGTAATTTCGTCGGTGAAATTGCCCCCATTCCAGTCACTGCTGATTAGGTGCAATTGTTTGATGGATGATGATATCTTAACTACTTCTTATCATTTTTTTACTATTTTTTTAGTTTTTAATTTTTAATTTTTTTTCTTTAATTGTTAAGAACGTAATTATTAACGAAATTGTATCTTTTTTTCAGTTTTTTTAATAATTAAATATGTTAAAAAAAATATTTAAATGAAAATAATAATAAAATAAAATAAAAATTTCAAATATACCATAGAGTAGTAAATGGATGGTAAGAAGTAATATGCCTATCATTATCCTTAGAATCGTGCTAGTGTGCCGCTTAGCTTTGACCACTCGGCGTGCTTGCTAGTACAAAATTACTTTTTTATTTTTATCTTCTTTTATTTTTTTAATATATTTAAATATTTTTAAAAATAAAAAAAATATTAATATACTAAAAATTACTTTCTGAATCATTAAGTAAAAAAAATTAAAAAAAATTTAAATACATGAGTAATCAAAATGAAGATCAAACTTAGACTATATACTAACATTTTCTTTATTCTTATTTGATATGCTTAGTTAGTCCAATTGTGAGAATGTGCTTAGTCGTTGAAATCAATTCAATTCATTTTAAATTAATTATTTATAAAATTAATTTTTTTTTATTTTTTTTAAAAATTAAATATATCTCAATCTATTTTGTACATTCAAACTTATGTATAAACTTATTTATATTTAAACTTTGAGCATTGCTTTGCATCATCCTACACACCACACACCAAACTATTTTTTATTTTTTTTTCAATTTTTTTTTATTTTAGTCTTCTTGAAACATTTATATTTTTTTATTCATCATCCATATAATACACATTTAATAAGAGAAACAAATAAAAAAAGTTATGGTGTGTGGTGTGTAGATTGATGCAAAGATTAATTCTTAAACTTTATAATAGCACGCAGCCTGAGATGTTCTGAAGGGGTCTTCTGTCTTCAACACGCAAAAGGCATTCAAGTTTTATTCAGTCTATTTTTTCAACGAAGGCAGAGTTCTTTTTGGGGAGTTCTCTGAGTTTTCGACTTCACAGTTCACACGCATGAATCATAAGTCTTGGACTCTTGTGGCTCCTTTAGTTTTACGGGCGAACGGACGAGCAACTTCATAGTTCTTTGTAGGGCTGAGCTTCAACTTCAATGGAGTTGAAGTTGTCGTTTCCGACCTCCGACTCCGTGTCAGAGCCAAATTGTTCCTCCAAATTTGACTACAAACTGGAGTCGGAGTTCGACTCCAAATGAATGTCGGAGCTTCGACCTCCGATCGAACTTCCAACATCCGATCGGAACTTTGACCTCCGTTCAGAGTCGAATTGTTTGTTTCTCTACGTTTCTTATGGATCGAGTTGTACGTCGGCTTAGGGCGTTTGTTTTGTGTATATAGGATGTTGTAGAGACAAAGTAAAATGCCTTTGGAGCGCCAATACTATCATATATATTAAAAGATTCAAAACTTTACTACAAATAAAAGAATGAAGAATCTGATACTAATAAAAGTTTTAAGCAACATGACTCAATTGGCCAAAATCCTAATTGCAAAGAAGATAATTAATATTGAAGAACATGAAAAAAAAAAAGAGACAAAAATCAATGTGGCCTAAATAAAAGTATCACGTGGTGGGTCCTTCTTTCAATCTTTGCTCGGATCGAGCACAATGTAATGTAACTACATAAATATAACTACATAAATATGATCACCAAAGCTCAAGTCCAAATATGTAAAAAAAAAAAAAAATACTAAAAAGATTTAAAAAAAAAAAACCTTAAATACAATAGTTTAAAAACTAAACAACATGTATGATGTAGCCATAAGTTGTAACAGTCCCAGTGGTAATAAACACCTTTCTCATCTTCGCCTTATTTTTCGCATGCCTCTTCATACAATCTTCCATTACCGTATACCGTGATGGAACGGGAAATCGTAGCTTAACAAAGTTTAGAAACTTTCGAAAACATCTTTTCTCGACTGTCGTAAGGGGCATCTTATCAGTAATTATCATCTCTGCAAGCATGTCCCTCAACATCTTCTCACTGCATAGGGATGACCAATTTCTTAGGCTATGTACCATCTGTGGTTGTAGAAGTTTGGTAACTAAGGTTGGTCTGATCAGTGGCCGCCAATCCCTTCGCTATCTTATATAGTTGACAACCATTTAGATGCATTATTAACACACTGATGCTTTACTTCTTCGAATGGCATCTACAAAGTTGTCCACAGTAATGGCATCTTGCTATCGGGATCGCAATATTACCAGTAATTTTGGTGAAATGCTCTCATGTCCACGACCTCTTTTTAGAAGGCCATGGTGGTTGATCTTGCTCAATGGACATCTATTCCTCTTCGTTAAACATATCCTCATCCTCTATATCTATTGGGAGTGGGAGTTGACTACTCGTACAAAATGTAGCTACTTTAGATGTAGCTGCTCTAGATGTGGCTCTTGAGGTGGAAGTACCCACCGGTGTAGAAGTTGTAGCATTGGCATCCGCCACATTTCCTTGTGGACGATCATTTCCATTAGGTCTAGGATCCATATCATAATAAATGAAGCTGGAAAAAAAAATTAGAAGTAAAAAATTAGTTTAAAAATAAACTAGGCTATATTAAAAATTTAAATCAATGCAAAGATATAGGACATGTATTATTGTATCATAAAGTGTTCCAAAACATTACTAATTTAAGCTAGCATTTGAATAAGATCAACTTTGACAGGTAAAGAACATACAAGAAACTGATTATAGTATATACTTATATACAATGGTGTTTCTTTGCTTCAAGTTATAATAGGTGCCATTCATGACAAGCATTATGTTGTCTGATTATAGTATATACTTATATACAGTGGTGTTTCTTTGTCACTATTTTACAAAATAAGCACTCTGCTAATACCAATTTTGTGCACTTCAGTTTCAATATTTTCTTAAAGATCCTGTCAAGTACGATGTCAAATATCAGGTACATATTCATCATTGGGTACCACCATAATTTTTTGAAATGTGAACATACTGCTAGATCAAGTTTGTTGAGAATATGCCTTTTAATACATACAACTTTTAGTGGACATGAACTACTAGCAGACGATAGCTGTCTCATTGGTTAGATGCACCAGTAGAGCTTCCAAATTATAGATTCTGATTCTAGTCTATTATGTCATGTGTCATAACACATCAAACCTCCAAAACGATCCAAACAGGTGCTTTATGAGTGACGTATTCAAAATAGTGTGGATTATAAATCCTTAATACTTCAGCATCCTATACTCTCTAGATCTTTCCACGCGGGATTTGGGATCACCTTATGGTACTCCTAGATGTTGTGGCACAACCCAAGCAGGGTTTTTCAACCCAATACTGGTTTGCCCATTTAGGCATTCTGTTAAGCTGGTTATTATCCTTGGCAATATGGACTAAAATATAACTTCTTATATTTATTATTTCAACCAAGCCCCCAGCCATTTCTTGTGCTAGGTCTTTTGGTGACTGCTCTAGCAACCAGCCGATTTTTATCATGTACCGCTTGCTTAATGCCACAGTGGGGAGAGAAGACATGGA
>QEOT01006819.1:195507-205639 GCA_003123785.1 Pterocarya stenoptera
CCCAGCCATTTCTTGTGCTAGGTCTTTTGGTGACTGCTCTAGCAACCAGCCGATTTTTATCATGTACCGCTTGCTTAATGCCACAGTGGGGAGAGAAGACATGGATGCAGAGTGAAAAGCACTCTTAATAGGGGTTAAGGTGCGAAGCTAACTCCTATCTATTTTGTAAGCATGTTTGATCTAATTTGGGGGCCAAAAGACCCAACTGTAATGTTAAAACAAGGTCTTGAAAGAATAGAAACTCACAAGTTAGTTGAAAATCATTTCACCGACTTACCAAAGACTCATCATTATGATGTTTTGTATCGATTTAGGTTGTTGTACTTTTTTTCAAGTTATGTCATTTACAAGTATAATGTGTAACATATTATTTATGGTGAGATTCATTATATTTATAAGAATAATCAAAGTATTAATTTATTTTTATATAAATTGTAGTGTATTTGATCATTTCAGATTAAACACATTGCAATATTGCATGCATACAACACATTACTTTAAGAAGAATCTGTCTAATTTCATAGAAATATATCTTACACATTTTATCAAAGACATTGCATGCATACAACACAACTTACAAACACATTACACATTTTATCAAACACATTTCCTTACTACAAATTTACAAAACAAATTTATTTCAATCACAACAAAATACCCAGGCGTGCATGCTATGAGACTATGAGTAACGGAATACATAAAATTAAATCAAGCAATTAAATTTTAGGACTTGGAATCGGGTTCTCACCGTAGGCTGAAGCTCGGATTGAAGTTGCGCACTACGGAGGAGCAAAGACTCATGGCAGCAACAAAGAGGGAATGAGGCGGCGAGGTGGAGGTTCACTAGTTCAGCCGTTCAGACGTGAGACTCGAGAGAGAAGGAGGAATGAGGAAGAAGGAAAAAGGGAGAAGGGAAGGGAAGGGGGGTCCTGCATTTTGGACCCCCTGTATGATGAAACGATGCCTTATGTGGAACGGTGTCGCTTGATTTTTTTTTGAAAAAAATCGGAGTTAGAGTTCGAAGTNCGATGCCTTATGTGGAACGGTGTCGCTTGATTTTTTTTTGAAAAAAATCGGAGTTAGAGTTCGAAGTTCTAAGGAGCTCTGACTTCGACTTCAATTCCGACTCCCTATTCGGAGCCACTCCGCACTCCGACTTCATTTTCCGACCACTCTGACTCCGACGGAGTTGGAATCGGAGCAGATGTTTGGTGAAGTCGAAAATTTTTAAATTTTGCATAGCCCTAAGTTCGGTAGTTCCGCCACTTCCTTAAGGGGCCCAACTGCCGCTGCTAGTCTTCTCCACTTGCCATCTCCATCTCCAATTCCATCCATTCATCTGGCTTGCTCTCTTTATTTCCTAGTTATATTAGTTTTAGTTTACATTTTATAGTGTATTTCCTTTGAGATTTTTAGCTTAGCATTATTTAGAGCTTTTCAATTTTCGGGTCGTATTTGTTAATTATTTTCTAATTTAGTTTGGTTCTTGGCTTAATTTTATTAATCTCTTAGTTTCGTTGTGTATTAGATTGTTTAAGGATTAATTAGGACTTAATTAATTTCGATTTGTTAATTAATTTTTTATTAACTAAGATAGTTTAGCTTAGTTGGTTTCTTTAATGTTAATCTTCAAATTGTTAGATGTAGTTATTAATTTTGAGCTTTGCACTTAGTTTGGTAACTTTTGTTTGTTAGTAAGTGGGTATTTTAGATTTGATTTTCTGTTTTGCATCATTAGTTGGTTAATGCTTGATTAGTTAGCTTGCCTTATATGTTTCAATTTGATTTTAAATTTAGGTTCATGAATTATGTCTAAATTAACTATCGACTCATTTTTCAAAAGAAAATAAGTTGATATTCCATAAAATTCTTCTAAATTTTCAAGGATTGAACATAAGGAAAATCCTGATCTTAACTCTCAAATTTTGGAGTCTGAATAGATACATTTTACATTGTCAATACTTAATTCTAAAGAGGTTGATATATCTTCTCTACAACGAGATTCAGGATTACATCCTCCTATGTGGGATAATCCAGTCAATTAACGTGATGAAATAAGAAGAGCTTACTTGAAAATGGTTAGATGGGTCCATATCAAATACGTCTCTCAAAATATCCATTTTCTGGTTCTGAAAAGCATCCTTGTCGCTTTCAAGCTTTGGTGAGATATTTAATGCTACTATAGATTTTCAAATGCAAGAGCTTGACAATAGGTTTGGTGAAGGAGCTACTAAACTTTTAACCCTTAGCTCAGCTTTAGATCCAAATGATACTTATAAATCCTTTAATATTGATGATATTTGTTGTCTTGAGGAAAAGTATTATCCTCTTGATTTTTCTGAGAATGAGAAAATTAATTTAAAGTTTCAATTGAAGCATTTTGAAGTTGATGTACTTACTAATTCGAAGTTTCATAATTTGTTATTCATTGCAGATTTATGTCAAAGATTGGTAGAGACAAAGAAATCAAAGACATACTTTCTTATTGATAGATTGATTCGTCTTGTTTTGACTCTTCCAATATGTACAATGACCAGTGAATGAGCACTTTTAGCTATAAAGATTGTTAAAACAAGATTTCGCAACAAAATTGAAGATGAGTTTCTAGCAAATAATTTAATTGTCTATATTTAAAGAGATATAGTTAAGAGTTTTGATTTAGATTCAGTACATGATATTTTGTTTCTTTAAAAGAATGTAAGTTATAATTTTAGACACTCTGTGTTTCTTTTGTTTGATATATTTGTATTTATGTTATTTCAATGATATATTGTTCTTGACATATAATATACTTTTTTAATACATAGGTTGTATTTATTTTTATTTTAGATTTTACTATTAGATTGTTCTATACCATAGGAAAAATTGTATAGAAATAGAACAAAAATTATTTTATTATAATTTTAGCTTTGCTTGCCCCCCAAAACAAATTCCTGGTTCCACCACTGCTAATACCAAACACCAAACCTGTATCCATGAGACCTTATCACTACCTTACTTTGAAAAAGATGAAATAAAAGAAATAATTCGAGAGCCGCTAGCTTCAGGAGTTATAAGGCCCAGTCAAAGCCCATATTCCACTTCAGTCTTACTAGTAAGGAAAGTGGACGGTACGTGGAGGTTATGTGTAGATTATCGGGACCTCAATGGAGTCGCCATTAAGGACAAGTTTTCAATATCGGTAGTAGAGGAGCTGCTGGACGAGTTGCATAGGGCTAAGATTTTCTCTAAGCAAAATTTACGGTCTGACTACCACCAAATTAGAGTAAAATCTTCAGATATTCACAAAACAACTTTTAGGACCCATGAGGGGCACTACGAATTCCTAGTTATGTATTTTAGGCTAACTAATGCACCATCTACCTTCTAAAGCTTGATGAATGAGGTGTTCAAACCCTATTTGAGGAAGTTCATCTTTGTTTTTTTCGATGATATATTGATTTACAATAGATCTGAAACTAACCATTTAAGACACTTGTAGATGGCTCTTGAAATCTTAAGAGGTTACAAACTTTATGCTAAACTCTCTAAATGCAGGTTCGGGTGCAAGGATATTACTGCTTAATTTTAGCCCAAGGTGTAAGGGTAAATCTAGAAAAGCTATAAGCCATGAAAGACTAGCTACAACCTGGATCCATCAAAGCATTGAGAGGCTTCTTGGGGCTGGTGGGATACTATAGAAGGTTCATTAAAGGCTATGGAGAGCTTGCTGGCCCAGAATGTTAAAAAATGAGAGTTTCAAGTGGAGTAAAGAAGCAAAGGTGGCTTTCTATAGGCTAAAGGAAGCTGTCACAAGCCCCTCAGTGCTTACATTACCAAATTTTGCATCACCTTTCACTATTGAGTGTGACGCTTCAGCCACAGCTATTGAGGTTGTTTTGATACAACAAGGAATGCCTATTGCCTACTTCAGACAAACTCTTAAAGGGAGGGCTCTACTCCTATTGACTTATGAGAGAAAAAGCTTTTGCTCTAATATCCGCGGTGGTTAAATGAAGGCCCTATCTATTGGGTGGAACTTTTAAAGTTAAAATAGATCAATAGAGCCTCAAACACCTACTGGACCAATGGGTGGGAATCCCAATGCAATAGAAGTGGGTTTCTAAGCTTATGGGTTACAACTTTGTGGTGAAATACAAAAAGGGAGCTGAGAATCGAGTTGCATATGCCTTTTCAAGAGTAGATCAAAATGAGGAAGAAAACTTGATGCTGATTTCTTTTCACACAGTGGATTGGCTAGAGGACCTAAAGATTGCCTATACCACTGACCCAAAGGAACAATCTCTAATTTCTATGCTTAATGAGAACAAGCTGGACCCTGAGTATACCATGAGATCAGGTATATTATTATACAAATAGAGGTTGTACATCCTTAATAACCTTGAGTTTAAGAAGAAGTTTCTAGAATTGGACCATAGTAGCCTTTAGATGGGGGGGTCATTCAGGGTTTGGCAAAACCATACAGAAGGTGATGAGAAATTTTTTTCTGGCCCGGCCTTAAGAGTGATGTTAAATAGTTTATTAAAGGGTGTGATTTGTGCCAAAGAGTTAAATCCTCTAATGAATTGCCTAGTGGGATACTCCAGCCACTTTTAATTCCCTCTCAACTATGGACTCATATAACAACGGATTTCATAGAAGGTCTTCCAACTCTAAGGGATTTAATAGCCTATGGGTGGTTGTTGATCGCCTCACTAAATATAGCCATATAACACCATTAAAACACCCTTAAACTGCTAAGGATTTAGCAAATCTATTTCTCAGGCACATATTTAAACTGCATGGTCTACCTTAGTCCATAGTCTCGGACAGGGATAGATCTTTCACCAGTAAATTTTGGCAAGAACTGTTCAGCTTGCAAGGGGTTCAAATGGCACTATGTACAACATATCATCCTCAAACAGAAAGGCAATCAGAGGCTATAAACAAGGTCTTGGAAAATTTCCTTAGAAGTTTTTCAAGAGAGAGACCTAGGGACTGGGTATTGTGGATACCCCTTGCAGAGTGGTGGTACAATTCCACTCCTCACATGTCTACAAATATGTCACTATTCGAAGCCCTATACCGCTATCCCCCTCCTAGGTGGTTAGAGTATATACCTAGCACTGCTCGAGCCACTGCTGTGGAAGATCACCTCAAAACTCGAGACTAGATCTCATGTCTACTACAACACAATCTGCAATGAGCACAAGACAAAATGAAAAGATATGAAGATTTAAAAAGGAAGGATCGAGAGTTTTCTGAAGGAGATTGTGTCTATTTGAGACTCCAGCCCTACAAGCATACCATTGTGGCCCTTCGCCATAGTAACAAGCTGGCCCCACGATTTTTGGGCATTTTCAGATTTTACAGAGGGTGGGAAAAGTGGCTTACCGTTTGGATCTACCGGGATCTTCCAAAATCCACCAAATGTTTCACATTTCTCAACTAAAAAAGAAGTTGGGATCCTCCTCTACAACCATTCTAGAGCTACCTCCCATGGATAACAACAATGTCATTAAACCGGAGCCTAAAGAGATATTAGCTCTTTGAATGGTTAAATTTGGAAATAGGGCCAAGATTGAGCTTCTTGTATGTTGGCAAGGGCAAGATTCAGACGAAGCAACGTGGGAAACTTATGCTACACTCAGGGAAGGATTACCCCTTTTGAAGGAGGGGAGAGTTGTAACAAATGATACTCAGATCTAGGATTGGTTCTCATTTTGCACAGAAGGGAAATGTCGAGAGGATGGAGGGCATTCTGTCAATGTACTTGGGAGGACTTCACTTCAATTGAAGTGTGTACTTGGGTATGGGCTGTGACGAGGATGGGCTTTGGAGAAGGCTTCACGAGCTAGATTATCAGAATCTGAAGGCTTCTTTCTATTAGGCTTCTCGCGAGTTGGGTTGGGAGGGTGCTCGCATAGGCTTGTTTTGTAATTAACTAAGAACATTATCTTCTGCATGTATGGATTGATTTTAGTTTGGGTTTAGTCTTGTTTCTATTGACCAATGGCCTTAGGTTAGTTTGTCTGTAGTGTTCTGTCAGAGAGCTTGACAGCTTATATACTAGTAACGTTTCCTGGAGGGATTCATTTTGAATGCCAACAATTATCTTGTTTTATTTCTATATTCTCTCACTTTCTCTTACTTATTGTGATGCTCCGACTCCCATATACAAAAAGTCTCGAGAATCGTGACGTCAGAATGATGACGACACGGTCATGCATCCCAAAGATAAGTGCCAAGTATGTGCAACAAATAAACAGTACACAATAAATACGCAGCGGATAATAATAAATAAGTCACTACTACCAGAATTTTAGTTTAATACAAATATCCAAATACAAAGTGTTTAAAAACATACACCAAATGTCTCATAAAATAATACAAGTTTGAAAAGCAACATAACACAAGTGATCCCAGATCACTCATTCGATAGAGCCAAATCTTCAGGCTCGGCATCTACATCAACATCAACAAAATCTGTAGTATCATTAAATGGTACCACAGGTAAGTTATAACCCAACCAATCCTGAAATAAAAACACATTAAAGCAACTAACCATGCATGCATATGATGCAGTATACATGAAATCCAACACACGCAAAAAATCTCATTTGGCCCAAAATATTTCCATCAAAACAATTTCACCATTTTTCCAGAAAATGACCCAAAACCAATATCCATCATTTTCTAGAAAATGATACACAAAATCATACTCATACTATTTTCCCAGAAAATAGCCATTTCCATTATCCATTATTCCATATGCACCATGGTCTCCCCTATAGACCATCCGCATGTCCTGGCTGCATAAAGAGCGATGCCCAGTTCCGCACCCAGTGCGTTCGTGGCCAGGTCATCCTCTAGCCCCTGCTAGCAGAAGGGCCATGGAGTCGGCACGTAACTTGTCCGATATCGTTGTCACCCGGCAACAACCCAGAGGACGTCACTCAGTATATTCCGCTCCCCAGTGACCAGAAGAGCTCCATCGAGATAATTCCCCATCTCGGCTTGGGGTCATGATACACACGCATCCAAAAATTCATTCCACATGAAAATCCAGTTTCAAAATATCCACATGATCATGAATGCAATTACATGAAAATCCAATTTTCAATTTACAAACATGAACATGCGTGCAATATGCAATGTACCAAACCACAACAACCATATCCAACAACCAACCAGATCACAACATAACCAACACACAAATACTCCGTCCTCAATCCATCCACCCCCAAATTCTCCTCAGACTCAGTCCGGAACAACCAACCAGAACACAGTGAAATATGTTAGTGCAAAAATATATTTAAATCTCAAAGTTTGCTTGGAGAAATACTTACAGCGCTTTTAAATAAATTTAGGAGGATCACAGAGGAGCTAGAAGTGCCAAAACAGCAACTCCCCACTGTAAAAACACTGTAGCCGAAATACATAGTATACCCAAATTTACACGGGGTCAAACGAAAACTTAAAATTGATAAGGTAGGGTCTAGGGAGGTTGGTGAAGCTAATGGTGGTGGCTTTTGGCCATGGGTGGCGGCCGAAACGGCGGTTTAAGGCCGAAAAGGTGAAATCGGAGATGAGCTCGGCTCGACTTCACTGGTGACGGATCGGGGCCGGGTTGGGTCCATTGGGTTGTTAGAGGGCCGGTGATGATGTGGTGAAGAAATGGTGGCCAATGGTGGCCGGACGGTGGCGGTGGGACGAAGAGAAGCCCACGGCTTGCGGCGGCGAGGGATGGTTTGGGATTGGAGGGATGGTGTCGCCGGTGGCTGGGGAACCGAGTGGTGCCGGCAGTGAGGGCCACGGACGACCGGCAGCGGTGCTGGGGTTGAGGAGCCAAAATGCACGGAGGAGAGGAGAGAGAAAATCGAGTGGGAGAGAGAGAGGCTATGTGGGAAATAGCCGAAGGAAAAGAAAGGAAAGAAAGAAAAGAGAAAGGAAAGAGGAAAAAAAAAAAAAAGAAAATAAATGAGGTCCAATCCTTATAACTGGAGTCCCAAAAATGATTTAACGAAAAAGATTTTAAAACCACAAGCTAAATAAAATAATCCAAACGTAGTGAAATGCTCAATTAAAATAATAATAATTTTAAACTCTAAAAATAAACCAATTTAAATTAAAGATCACTTTAAATGCAAAACAGTAAATAATAATAGGAAACCCATTAAAATAATTTTCTCAACTTAAAAATATTATAAAAATAATATAATAAAACTCTTTTAATTTTAAAACAAGAGAACAAATTTTTAAATTAATTTAATAATCTTTCATTAAAAATACATTAAAATACAAGATGTTACACTTATTTTCCAAATATACTCTCCCTCGTGGAGAGCAAGAAACCCTCCCTAATTTACCAAGAATTTCCTGAGCTATGTTATAACTAACAAGACTTTTGATATATGATGTCAGATTAAGTAGTAAAGGTTTTTTATTTTTATTTTATAATTCCAATATTGAAATAACAGTACCGCAAGTTTTGTTATAGTAGCCTCGCAAAAAGAGTTGACAATTTTTGCGATCAGGGTCGCATCACTATTGTAATAACTATAGTTTCAATTTGCATTTATATATTTTTAAAAAAATTATTATTATTTATTTATTATCATTTTTATCATGTACTACTCGATATCTCTTAACGTAACATCAAATGATTGGCATACAAGTATAACATAACAAAAAACTTCCGATCATTTAACAACATATTATAAGAAGATGGGAGCTGTATGATGGTAAAATTGATGATCAATAATATTATTATTTAAATTTTATTTTATGACACATAAAATATTTAATAAATAACCCACCAAATATTTCCAAACTATTAGAATTTCCTTAAAACATGCAGACTGTCTCACAGAATTTTGATTATATTTGGTACAAACAGTCTATAATATTCACCTTACAACAAATGCAAGAGTCAATCACCATCAGTTCCATTGAAAGGCAGCATAGCAGGATCTAAGCTGCATTGTCGTTTCATCAATCAAATACGAACAGTAGTGGGTTTGTAGTCAATCACAAGGACTTTTTCCAACTTGCTAATGAACAGATTTGCAAATTCAACATGAGCAGGATGAGTTACATACTCTGCAAGACCTTCTGTACTCTCAAAAGTCGATTCAAAGACATGAGTGAAACCCTGATGCAGGTTTTCAATGCTTATATCATTGCCCCTGTTAGATTAGAAAAAGAAAGGTCAAATAAGAGATGAATTTATTTACAAAGTTAGGAGGGCAATAGAACATCACTCTATAGTTTTGAGAAGACTTGGTAAGAGGACATTTTTTTTTTTTTATCAACAGTTCTGAATCCAGGAGAGATTCTCCACAGCAACTTTGATGGGAATCAGCATTTTGTTACAGAATTCCACAACATAAAAAACTTAGGTTATTCCTTGTGGTGGAACGAATAATTTCTTTGAGGGGAGCCGACTTTTCTACCATGTGATACATTTATGTAAAATAAATAGAAATTAAAAAATCATAAAAACATTACTATATATAAAATTAGATCTCGATAATTTGCTACATATACATAGAAATAAAATTCTGAAAGTACAACATGATATATGTTTCAGATTTCTGTCGATAATGCTTTATAGAATAATATTCATCCATTATTATTTGTGTAATGAAATATTTAGAATTTCATTTCTTCATAAAAACTATCAAGTGATCTTTTAGAAGGTCATCTTTTATAATAGTATGTAAGCTAGTTTATTAAGTTTTATGTAAAATCTAGATATTTTCATGTCACATTGAACATATAATGTTATAATTGAAACCTTAAATAATTTTTTTTTCCTTCCTTAATGAAATCTAGAGGATAAAACCTCTCAACTATTTTTCATATAGATTATTAGTCTTAAATGATTTTTCATGTATTAATTTCAATTTGGAGTCTATACATTTAAGAAGCCTATTATTGTAGACTTTGGGATCTATATTAATAAATTTATTATTTCTCTTATTAATTTTGGTAAGGCCACATCCTTGAAAATAGATATTATATAGAAATTATTCAAAATTTTGGAACTATAAGAAAAAAAATTGGAGAGAGACATTTCTAGGTATATTGAAATTCTAGAAAACTTTAAAGAGCATATGGGGATTATAATTTTTTTTTTGGGGGGGGGGGG